>JASDQU011444473.1:5776-23187 GCA_032191745.1 Picea mariana
AAGGTCTGGCTACTACTAGGTTCCCATTGAACCAATTGATGTATGGAAGACAACTTTCAAATATAAAGAAGGTCTCTTCGAATGGATGGTCATTCCCTTTGGCCTAACAAATGCACCAACAAATTTCATGAGGTTGATGGATGATGTATTGAGACCCTTCACAACTCTTTTATGGTGGTATATATGGATGATATCCTCATCTTCAACAGAACTTGGGAGGACTAGCACATGCAACATATTCAACAAGTTTTGAGCACTCTATGACAACACAAGCTATATGTTAGCTTGAAAAAATGATCCTTTGGCATGAATAAGGTCCAATACTTGGGCTACATTTTTTATGAACATGGGGTACATGTGGATCCAACTAAGATCCAATTCATCCGTGACTGCCCAACCCCGACCTCACTAACCGAGCTTTGGATCTTCTTGGGACTTTCCAACTTCTACCCACGATTCGTATTGGGATTCTCCTATATTTCATGGGCCTTCAGCCAAGTGACCAAGGGAGGTGGAAAGGAAAATTTCACATGGGGGAAGCCACAAAAACAAGCATTTGATGATATGAAGCATTGCTTGTGCTCAACTCTAGTACTCTCCTTACCTGATCTGCAACAATCATTCGATATTTATACTGATGCATCTAACTATGATATAGGCACACTTCTCACTCAGAACGATCATTTGGTAGCATACCACGGTCGGACACTCTCAGATACTGTCCGTAAATACTAGAAATGTATTCCATTATACAAGCCTTTCGTCAATGGAAACATTACATTCTAGGAAAGGAGAAAATCATCCACATTGATCACAAGCCTCTGCAGTTGATACAGACATAGGGGAAGTTGAAGAATGAACACCATCATAAGTGGTCCACATACCTGCAACAATTCCATATCAACATCAAGTATAAGACAGGGAGAAAAAATTGTGTCATTGACTACCTCAGTCAACCTCCCATGGTTGCACTCACCACCGTGCTCCATTCCTATGGGCATGAGGCATATGAGTGGCCCCAAATTTATTAGCAAGATCCTGACTTCGCCACCACCTATCAGCTCTTGGGTACAGGCATGAATGTCACCGATTTTTACTTTTAGGAGGGACTATTATGCAATCTGAGCCACCTCTATGTTCCTGCAAGTGAGCATGCAAAGTGGATTTGGGAGGCTCACTACAGTAAGATGGAAGGACATTTTGGCATGGAGAAAATTGTGGCCATGCTACAGAAACATTTTTACTAGCCAAAAATTCGAAAAGACATCAGTAAGTATATCAGATCTTGCACTACTTATGCCATTTCCAAGACAACCTTCA
Organism: Picea mariana; assembly: GCA_032191745.1. NCBI lineage: Eukaryota > Viridiplantae > Streptophyta > Pinopsida > Pinales > Pinaceae > Picea > Picea mariana. The sequence goes on from JASDQU011444473.1 coordinate 7,097, forward strand.
AGAATCAAGGATTATGCACCCCTCTTCCTACTTCCAAGAGGCCTTAGGAATCCATCTTGATGGATTGCATGTTTGGCCTTTCGTCCACCAAGAAAAGAAATGATTGCGTATTTGTGGTGGTTGATTGGTTGTCAAAGATGGCCATTATCACATCCTGCAAGAATATCATCGCAACGATAGATATTACCGAGCTCTTCTTCGAACAAGTGTGGTTCCATTTTAGGATACCACAGACCATCATCTTTGATCGAGAGAAAAAGTTCCTCAACACATTTTGGTCGAGTCTTTGGTCACTATTGGACACCAAACTCACTAAATCCACTGCTTTCCACCCTCAAATTGATGGCTAGACAGAGGTCGTCAATTAGATGATTGTGCAAATCTTGCGCATCTATAACCCTAAGAATCCGTGTACATGGGATGAGAGTATTCCCTATGTTCAACAAAGCTACAACAGGGTTTAGCTCCACCATACATAACCCATTTCAAGTGGGGCTGGGATTCCAACCCTTGGGTCCCATTGATATTGCACTAACTCTTGGAACCACATAGACAAAATATTCCCTGTGTTTAGTCCGAGGTCAAAAAATCCACTAGATTCATTGAGCGGATTCAACACATCTGCCAATAGGTCCAAGATTTTGTAGAAAGCCACTGTTAAGTACAAGTAGTGCCATGATCAACACCGGGTACTGCACAAGTTTCAGGTGGGAGAGAAGGCCTGGTTACATTTGCAGAAATAACTCCTTACAGGGCCCCATCAAAAGATCCGTACATTTTTCTATGGGCCTTACACTATCACCAAGGTTGTGGGAGATAATGATTTTGAGATAAACAATCCACCCTTCCTTGGCTTGCACCTAGTGTTCAATGCGGACCTCCTCCAACTATATTTTCCACCATTATTGGACACCTCGGCGATCGCAAAACAGTTGACACCAACAGAGCTCAACCATGACTGCATGGAACATGCATCCACTAATTAGATAGTGGACACACAGGTCAAGGGCACTCACCAACAAAGGATCAAGATTTATTAGGCTTCTTAGGTGCGACAACTCCTGCACCAAGGAAAATGGCTACCCAGGGCCAAATTCAACAAAAATTTCCTCATCTGATGAGGGCACTCAATGCAATGGAGACCATTGTTTCCTAAAGGGGGAGGACTAATCCAGGTGGATATTGGTGGCCACCCACCTATTCCAACTGGCTCCTTTTGACAGTTTTAGTTCAACACGTTCTTCTGTAATTCTTTGTAATTGTGGGTTCTACACTTTCGGGGTTGTCTAAAGTCCTACACAACTGCTAGGTGGATATTGGTGGCTGCCCACATAATCCAACTAACTTATTTTGGAAGTTTCCATATCAGTACATCTTTTTGTACTTCAAGGGTCATTTTGGGGCCCTAAAAAATGTTGTTTTGGCTTTCCACATTCAAACTATAGATGAAGTCAGACTTCAATGGCATAATGTGTAGTTCTCGAAAATACCTTTCCAACGAGCTATCAGGCACCTAAAACAGAGGTCGTATGAAAAATTTACGACCCCAAGAAGTTGAGGTGCCAACTTGCTCATCGAGGCTCACATAACTTTTGGCGTTTCATCTCCTAGGGCTAGGTTTTTGGATTTTTAGTGTTTTGGCATTCATGAGTAATGTTACAATGGCCTCTAGAGCCTCATTGTAATAATTCTTCTTAGATGGATGCGCGTAGCAGCCACATCTCTTCTCAGAGATAACTACCACCATTTGAGCAAGTTGTTTTCATTTCTGTAGTTTTACAGTTTCATCCTATTTCATTTATTCAATAGAAGTTATTATTCACTCGATATATGTTGTTGTTCTTCGTATCTCTATATGATTGCATTCAACCTATTATTCATTTCGTTCTACTCATAAATCTAGATCAATGGTATCAGAGCGGTATGTTCTTCATTTATTTTTCTTTGTGCATGTCCCCAACAAGATCTGGGTAAAATAAGTTGGGACTTGAACCAGTCGAGCCTTTGCAAGCTCGACCACGCTAAGCCTGAAAACAACCCATGGGGTACGAAAAGAAAGATGATGGAGCAGGAGATACTTTTAAAATGATGCTCGAGGAAGCCCTTGCATGAAAAATGATCAAAATGATGGAAAATGTTGCATAGATTCTTCGACGACTGGCCACAGGAGACACATCTTCATCAAGTGACCATGAAACTCCCTTCGAGGTACAAGTAAATTTTGATATTCCATTATTTTAAGGACTGATAGATGTGAATGTTGTAGATAAATAGATGAATCTTCTCGAAGGGTATTTTTCAGTCCACTATTTTTCCGATAGGAAAAATATTACTTGTGCACTTCTCATGGTCATCCCCCATGTTAAGGACTAGTGGGATACTTACTTTGAGAAAAGGGCTGTAGAGGAATCTACAATATTTGTAGTCACCCCCACATGGGATTCCTTCATGTATGCCATTAAATAAAAATACTAACCTGTTGGAAGCTATGAGGACCAATACACATGATGGACCACCCTCTGTTAGGGAAGGGACCAGACAGTACAAGATTTCACCAATATTTTCCATACCCTGCGCACCAAATTGGGTATCAAAGACTCTGAATGACATCTGGTGCTCAAGTACCACTTCTATATGCATAGATACATTCAAATATAAATGTATTTTCTGGACATCACATGATTGGGTATGACTTATATATATGTTGTCAAGATTGAGGAAAAATTTAAGAAGAAGACGTGAGAGTTTGGATCTGGAAAATCCTCATAGTTGAAGTAGGGAAAAGGCGGCCCCAACCCCAAAAACAAGGGATAGAGAAAATATGGCCACTCTCAGGAAAACCAATCCAAGCCGCAACACAAGAAGGTAATGAGAAGTCGAAGAAGGACACGAGAAAGTGGCGTGAATACAATAAAATACCTTGGCATAACGTCGAAGAATGTCGCTCCAAGCAGTCACTGGTGGCCGATTTATAAGATTTCGAGTTAGAGGAAGATTCTGACTCCGAATCAAATCCATAAGGAGGGAATTAGATTATAGATGCTGAGCCCAACACCACTTTCTCTACCACCAAAGTCTAGCCAAGTGAACCAGAAGAACCAAAGGAAGGGGAACACCTCTTTCACTCACAGATGTGGGTAAAGGGGGCTATGCTTCATTTAATTTCCGATAGCGATAGTCATAAGAACATGATCTCAACAAAGGTTTTCAAGCAGTTGGACCTACTGATGACACCGCACCCGCAACCGTACACCATCGGTCGGCTTCAGCAAGGAAGATATCTCTGCATCAGCCAATAATGTCATCTTCCCTACATCATCAAGCCCTTCAAATATTAGGTATTTTGTGATATTTCTCCCCTTGAAGTTTTTGATGTTATTTTAGGACAACCATATTTGTGGAAGTGACATGTTTTGTATGAGTCTAGACCCCACAATGTTATTATTACTTTGGGTAGACAATTGTACAAGATACTAGAGGTAGCATCGCCAACCACTATTTATCTCTGCTAAGCAATGTAGTAAGGTCATTTCACAGACCGGGAAGTTCGTCTTCTTTGTGATCCATGCTCATAGTAAGAAGAAATTCGCCACATCTGTGACCTCTACACAGAGCCTCTCTTTGCAGCAGAAGCAGGTGGACGAAATCATGGAAGAGTACAGAGACATCTTCTCCTCACCCACTGGGGTACCGACGCACTGCCAAGTCAAGCATCCAATTGCTCTAACCCCTGGTGCACCTCTGCCTAATGGACTAGTTTATCATCGCTCGCTGATGGAAAATGATGAAACCAAGAATTAGATCCAAGAGTTGCTTCAAAAGGGGCACATCATACCCAACTCCTCCCCTTGCAGAAGCCCGATTGTACTAGTGAAGAATAAATATGGGACCTAGTGGCTCTGCATTGATTACAGAGCATTAAACAAAATCATAGTTAGAAATTGGTACCCAATTCCTCGAATTGATGACCTTCTTGACCAACTGAAGGGGGCCAAGTTCCTCAACAAGTTTGACTTTAAGTTTAGCGAGTCCAGATAAGGAAAACTCGGTGGTTTTTCAAGTTTAGAGAGTCTAAAAAGAACTTAAAGCCGACTCCATGGATGACTTTTCCATAAATTTAGTCTCCCAATCCTGAAAAAAGTGTAAAACAATACAGAGGATAAATCTTCTAATCATGCTTGATTATATTGTTTCTTTTTGGTAATTAGTCTCGCGAGGTTGAAAAAGAGATAAACTATCACTTGAAAGACACTCTTTCAAACCTTTTAACGAGTGTGAAAGGAAGCAAGATCACTCGACAATCTTTTCATGTTTAGGATTCTGAAAAGATCTTAAAGGAGACTCCAAGGGGTTCCTTTTTTGTATAACCTTTATGAGTCCAAAAAAGTGATAAACGTATACTCGGTCACATTCTCATGTATTTACAAGCATGAGAAAGAACAAAGACTAAGCTCGATAACTTATTCTCATGTATTTGCAAGCACGAGAAAGAACAAAGACTAATCTCATTCTAGAAAAATATTACTACATTATGATGAGAATGAACTTCGAATGAGGATCACTCCTTGCAACTTGTCTCTCTAGAGGTATTTTTCCCCCAACTTCTTTGGCAGAAGTTAGAGTTTTTTCTCCAGCATGATGTCCAAAGGCTGGAGACCTTCCCCCCAACTGTCGTTTCCTCCTGTGATTCTTATTGTTTCCTCGTTTAGATTTCTGGTTACTAATGGAAACATTTTCACTAGGCGGAGGAAAAGAAGGTTCAAGTACTCGATCCAGAGTGAGAATTGATTGTAATGGAGGGGGGTATGTTTCATTTTTTAACGATCTTTATGGAGACAATGAACTATGCTTGTCGAGATTAGGTGCTACCAAATAATGATATGAATCGAAGGAATGTCACACCTAAGTCGAAATAATGTTTAATGTGGAAACTTGTGCGGTGGGAGGAGCAGGAAAAGGAAAAAATCCCATGAGTGAGGAATCCTTGAGAAAACCTACACCTACACTCTCAAAATTATTCTGTCCTAGAAAAGGGACATTATTTGCTATGACATTGTTGATATCTAGAGTTGTATACTCAAGTTGATCAACAATGATACTCTTTCCTTGATGGGGAAATCATAAGATATGAAACATTGAATATGCAATGGTAGTCATTGCATAGAACCAACTACGACCAAGTAAAAAGTTATAATCCAGGTGCACGTCGACTACTTTGATATAAACTGAAATAGTCTTACCCTTCAAATTCATAGCAAAATATTGCAAGAGTCCATGATTTTGGAAACCAATTCCATCAAACGCTTTCTGGATGGTAGGGGATGGGATAAGTGTAGGAGAACCAAGGGCTCTCCAACAAGGCAAAGACGCAGGTGGAGGCACCCTCATCCAAAACAATATGATGGATGCTATTTCCACCAACCAAAACTTTAATTTGGAATGTTAAGTGGTGGGAGACTTTCTCCTTAAAATAATCCAGGTTAAACGTAATCAAGTTCAACTCCTCAGGATCCATGGCTCCAATGGATGAAAACAGGGTTCTACGTTGATTTGGATAGTACTGTAAAAATTTGAGGGTTGACATAGCACAAGGAGCTTGCGCCAAATCTTCAATGATGTTGTAGTTTTGGGAAACATGAGAATTTGGATTAAAAGTTTCTTTTCGAATTACGTTCTTTGGCAGGCACAATGATTCGTTAGAAATTGGCTTCTCAATCTGAAGAGGATTGGAAGATGGAGGAGGATTATATTTATAAGGCTGGTTGACAAGCTTCCCTTTAGTATGATCACCTAGAGGAGTGTAAGAAGTATTTCACAAGTTGTGACTTTAACCGTATTAAACATGTAAACCTCAAAGGCGCATGTGGAAGTATCCCCATGGTGGGAATGACCTGGGTCACCTCCTTGCTAAGGGGTAGGGTTTTTTACAACCAGATGTTGTTGCTTAACTAGTTGGTAGGTACCCTTCAGATATTTAGCAACAACCTCACGACGAGGGAATTATTTCATTTAGTGGTCTTTCTCACAAATCATAAAAGGAGATTTATGTTTCCTTGTCGGTTGAGTATCAACAGACTTAGGATTATCCTGATCGTTAGAAGGTTTCTTGGAATTTCCCTTATTTTTATTCTTACCTCCTAGTTGTTGAGATGAACTGGATTGAACCGCATTCACCTCATAGGTTTGAGAAGGAGAGAAAGTAGTTGTGGTGTTTGGAATGGAACTAGATTATGGAGCAGGTCTTCACGGATCATTCGATGAATGAGGAGAATGAAGGATCAGATCGTAAAGTGTGTCGGACTGATAGTAAAATGAGTCCAAATACTACACACGATTGATATCCTTCTCCTCAGTAACTACATTTCCCATAGCAACATTGCGAGCAATGGGAGGCAAGAGCGACTTTGTAAACCAATCTGCCAGGTGTTGGTCCAAAATTGAAGTTTAATCAACTGTCTCCATCATCTCCACTCATGAATATGATCAGAGATGTGGGTGGAATAGGTTTTCCAGAGAGAGGTCAAATGTTTTGTACCAGTCTTGTACCATAAAATGTGTTAGGAAATCCATGGAAAGAGAGTTAAAGTCGGCAAAAGAGTTACATGGAAATTCAATGTACCATTTCATTGTCGGACCCATACGTGTTCTCTGAAAAAGTCTAAGATGAATGGAATCGTCCATCAAAGAGTTGGAAGAACACCATAAGTGGAAAGTAATAACATGATTGTTAGGATCCTCCCCAGGTTTTCCGTCAAATTTCGAAATGTCGGACGATAATTTGGCAGGGATGGTGGGCCAAAACGAGGCATGAAGGATGGGATCATTTGTTAAACACGATATATATAGCATATCTAACATAGCCAAGAACAGTAGCTGTCGGTTAGGTTGATGATACTGGTGATAACCATATTGCGTAGGAACACCAGTAGGACCGTATCTAGGTTGTGGGAAGGTGATAAAACTAGATGGCCTTCCCATATAAGGTGGTTGTCCGAGTTGTCCACCTATGTAAGGTGGTTGTCCTACTTTTCCACCCGTGTATTGTGATTAAATAGATGGACCTCCTACATACTGCAGTTGACCTGTTGGTCCCCCTATGTATTGCAGTGAAAGGGACTATTGTGTTTGAATCGTGGGGTTTATAGATTGATAGGGCATAGTTCCTTGCAGAGGAATTCATGGTGTATTGGGTTGAGTCCACAAAGGATTCACAACTCTTGGATATGGATGCCCATGATACAAACGAGTGGTATTATGGATAGAAGGGATTGCAGGAGTGGTTTTCCCCCATTCTTGTTGATGTTGCAACAATGTAGGTTTCCCCCTAGTAAATATTTTCCCTGCAACACTAAAGGTTTCCCCCCAGCTGAAGGTTGGCCTCCCATTGAAGATTGACCTCCAATGTAGGGAGTACTAATTTATTATGTGTGAGATGAAGTTTGAGTATCTTGTGTAACTCTGGTTGTCTAAACGACTTGACTGTTGGCCATTCGACCTATGGGATGACCAAGTAAAGAACTTGGCGTGTGCATGTGTGGAAAAAATGAAGCAGGAATATTACCTAACTCATGTGCAAGTGGTTGATTTAGGGTTACCTAGGTCAATGATGTTTTCGATAAAGAATAAGAACCAACAGTATCAATTACGGTAGTTGTGGAAAAAGATGAATTCTCAAGTCCTTCAGGAAAACCAAAAATCGGTGGGTTCCTACCAAAGGATGGTGAAATGGTGGAACTAGGTGGTAAACGATAAGAAGAATAAGAATCATCATATCAGGTGGACGATGGATCAAAGAGTGGTTGGCCAAGTGGATCAGTACATGGAGGATTCACAAAAGTTGCCAAGATTTCTTCAAAGGTTGGGACCGGTTCTTCAACGTGATGGCCACTTCTAGGAACGATGCTCCTAGTTTTAGAAGTGTGATCTACGATCATTGCTTCGTAAGAAAAATTATGTTGTGGTTCCTGAGTTTTAGGTTCCATACCTTGTATATTGTGAAAAATATGATCCCAAGGCCGACTATGAAAGACAAAGAAACACTCCTATGAAAAATAAAAGCAATCAACTAATAAAAAAAATATTTAAGGATCTTCCGAAGATGGGATATCAATCTATCAGTGAAGAAGTGAGAAGCAGTTACCCCGATATCCACATAACAACCATTTTTGGTGTAAGAAACCCTCTATTTCATGGTATCACCCTCCAAGGGTACTCAGAGTGTGATATGATATCTACCCCAGGTACCGTGGGAATCCCCCCAGAGTCACCTCTATAGGTACCTAGGAAAGGCCACTAAGGTTACCAAATCACAGTCAGCCTCTAGGGGGGTACAGTTGATAGTCAAGACTAAACTTATAGGCAGAATATCAAAGTGCAAATATCTTCAAGAGAAATGAAGACAAATGGACTGGTAGGACTCTAGAGGACCCCGAACAGATTCAAAGTTCATGAAGCACCGATACCAAATGAAACCAGTGGTTTCTCAAGAACATACCCCAATATACGATCTGTCTGCTATGATTGGTTAAGATTCGGAGGGTTAATCTTCACTTCTTTCCCACACACAACCTCGTGTTTAGCCTCTATGTGAGAGGGGGTTCCCGGCTATGCTTATACAAAATATGGATTTATATGCTCTTTAGTGTTCTACAGTATGTTTAGTAGTCTTGGACAATTTTCTCACTTCACCTAGTCCAAAGACCCTAATCCCGGGCTACTGTTGGTGTGCGTAAAACACAAAATATTTGAGTTGATTTTATTAGCACGTGGTTAATTTTAATGGATTTTAACTCAAAGGGTTCATGGAGATGAAATTGATGATGTGTAAGAGACTCGACTCCAAAAGACTGCAAAAGAATCATATGCAGTTCTTTCTTTCGATGAATTCTACGTATGAGAAGGAGAACAGTTATATTCTTCTTAACTCAAGAAAGCACTCAAACCAATGCAACTTTCAATTTCTAGGATCAATATGATGCCAAAATACCAAGAAAATGTTTTCGAAAATCGAAATGCACATGCAAAGCTATCTCTTTCTCCAAACATAAACCAAAGCAAACTTCCTAATGAATGCAATTTTTTTTTCGTTTGATTAACTATGCAAGGGGATTTGAAAACTTTTCGCTTCTTAACTTTCATATGAAAGAGATCTAAGTTTGATACAAAGAACTATGAGGAAAAAAGAAATCAACAAAGTGCACTCAAAGTGATGAGAACTAAAATAACAAGTAGGAGATAACCTGTTCAATCAAGAACTCAATGAAGCAAAAGAGAAAGAAGACAAACACTCATGAAAATCCTCAAAAGATGAGCAACAAGAAAAGAAATCAAGCTAGGTTGTCATAAGAGTCCTAATCATCTGAAAATTGAGATGTTTCAAATGAAGACAAGAATGCATAATACCAAGCAACCTTTGCAAAGCTTAGTTGATGAATAGTCATAAACATTCAAGTAATCTGAAAACTTTACGAGACGAAAATCAGATAAACTCAAAAGGAAAAAAGAACCAAGGGATCATGTTAACCCAAGGGGACCACAACCAAGATAAAATTTTCAAACTCAAAGGATAAACAAAAATGAATGATAAATTCCCAACTCTTAGAAAAAAAAAGTCAAGAGTATTCAAAGGTCTCTGAGCAAAAATCTCCTCAAGATTAGACTAAGAAAAATTCAACAGAAAGGGGCAGAAAAAACAAAGAAAAGGAGATCAATGCTCTTTTTTCCAACAAGAGAGAGTTATACAACAATGTGATATACACTACAGGGGAGCATTGATAATATATCAACACTCTGTTATACACAGTGGAGGAGCACTACCCTTCCCAAAAACTCAAAAATAAGGCTTAAAACTCAGAAAATATTTCCAAAAACTTTGTGAAATATTCAATGAAGAAGAGAGAAAGGGAAGTAGATAAAAAACAAACAAAAAATTTGATATAATGGTGGGAAAAATATAATATGATCCAAGGAAAGAAAATTCAATTTCCTTCCCCAGTGGAGTTGCCAATTTCTGTTACGGAAATATTCCCCTGCAGACAGGTGAACTTTCCCTTGGATTACAGACCTCTAATACCAAGACAGAAAAACATAAGTGGACAATAACATCCCTTTGAATTTAGTTTAACTAATCAAAAAGAGAGAGAGGGAGAAAAGGTGTGATGCACCTAATTTTGAAGTTTGTCCTCATTGCTTCCAATCCGAGCTTGGTATCTAAACTCCTTAGCACAACTTGATACCTTCAATGCAATAGACATCAAAAGGAAACAAATAACTCCTACTCTACAATATTATATCAAACAAATTCGTCTACAAATATTGAAGGAACCATAGACAAGCACATGCAAGAATATACAAGCTTGAAGGAAATAGGCCAAGTATATTAGATGAGAACTTAAAAGGAAACTTACAAACATGGATGGTGTTGCAGAAGCCTCGCCAAGTCCTCCTCGTCCAACCCTTGCATGAATCCCAAGATCATAAATTTGATATCTCTGCCTGTCTCCTTCCTCCCATTCGCCATGGAAATCCCTCATTATATAGGATTTGGAGACTTAACCACCATGGATAAGATCACTCACTAGATCTAAGTGGTGGGTGTCTTTCTCCTTAAAATAATCTAGGTTAAATGTAATCAAGTTCAACTCCTCAGGATCCATGGCTCCAATGGCTGAAAACAGGGTTCTACGTTGGTTTGGATAGTACTGTAAAAATTTGAGGGTTGACATAGCACAAGGAGCTTGTGCCAAATCTTCAATGATGTTGTAGTTTTGGGAAACACGAGAATTTGGATTAAAAGTTTATTTTCGAATTACATTCTTTGGCAAGAACAATGATACATCAGAAATTGGCTTCTCAATTTGAAGAGGATTGGAATATGGAGGAGGATTATATTTATAAGGCTGGTCGACAGGCTTCCCTTTAGTATGATCACCTAGAGGAGTGTAAGAAGTATTTTCACAAGTTGTGACATTAACCGTATTAAACATGTAAACCTCAAAGGTGCTTGTGGAAGTATCCCCATGGTGGGAATGACCTGGGTCGCCTCCTTGCAGAGGGATAGGGTTTTTTACAACCAGATGTTGTTGCTTAACTAGTTGGTAGGTAGCCTTCAGATATTTAGCAACAACCTCACGATGAGGGAATGATTTCATTTAGTGGTCTTTCTCACAACTCATACAAGGAAATTTATGTTTCCTTGTCGGTTGAGTATCAACAAACTTAGGATTATCCTGATCGTTAGAAGGTTTCTTGGAATTTCCCTTATTTTTATTCTTACCTCCTAGTTGTTGAGATGAACTAGATTGGATCACATTCACCTTAGAAGTTTGAGAAGGAGCAAAAGTAGTTGTGGTGTTTGGAATGGAACTAGGTTCTGGTGCAGGTCTTCACGGATCATTTGATAAATGAGGAGAATTAAGGAACAGATCATAAAGTGTGTCAGACTGATAGTAAAATGAGTCCAAATACTGCACACGACTGATATCCTTCTCCTCAGTAACTATGTTTCCCATAGCAACATCGTGAGCAATGGGAGGCAAGAGTGACTTTGTAAACCAATATGCGAGGTGTTGGTCCAAAATTGAAGCTTTAATCAACTGTCTCCATCATCTCCACTCATGAATATGATCAGAGATGTGGGTGGAATAGGTTTTCCAGAGAGAGGTCAAAAGTTTTGTACTAGTCTCATACCATATAGGCAACTGAAAATGTGTTAGGAAATCCATGGAAAGAGAGTTAAAGTCGGCAAAAGAGTTACATGGAAATTCAATGTACCATTTTGTTGTCGGACCCATAAGTGTTCTCTGAAAAAGTATAAGATGAATGGAATCGTCAATCAAAGAGTTGGAAGAACACCATAAGTGGAAATTCATAACATGATTGTTAGGATCCTCCCCAGGTTTTCCATCAAATTTCGGAATGTCGGACGGTAATTTGGCAGGGATGGTGGGCCAAAACGAGGCATGAAGGATGGGATTGTTTGTTAAATGTGATAGATATAACATATCTAACATAGCAAAGAATAGTAGTTGCCAGTTAGGTTGATGATACTGGTGATAACCATATTGCGTAGGAACACCAGTAGGACCGTATCTAGGTTGTGGGAAGGTGATAAAACTAGATGGTCTTCCCATATAAGGTGGTTTTCCGAGTTGTCCACCTATGTAAGGTGGTTGTCCTGCTTGTCCACCCGTGTATTGTGATTGAATAGATGGAACTCCTACATACTACAGTTGACCTGTTGGTCCCCCTATGTATTGCAGTGAAAGGGATTGTTGTGTTTGAATCGTGGGGTTTACAGATTGATAGGGCATAGTTCCTTGCAGAGGAATTCATGTTGTATTGGGTTGAGTCCAAAAAGAATTCACAACTCCTGGATATGGATGTCCAGGATCAAAACAAGTGGTATTAGGGATAGAAGGACTTGCAGGAGTGGTTTTCCCCCATTCTTGTTGATGTTGCAACAATGTAGGTTTCCCCCTAGTAAATATTTGCCCTGCAACACTGAAGGTTTCCCCCCAGCTGAAGGTTGGCCTCCCATTGAAGATTGACCTCCAATGTAGGGAGTACTAATTTATTATGTGTGAGATGAAGTTTGAGTAKCTTGTGTAAMTSTGGTTGTSTRAAYGACTTGAYTGTTGGYCATTCGACCTATGGGAYGACCAAGTAAAGAACTTGGCRTGTGYATGTGTGGAAAAAAATSAAGCARKAATATTACCTAACTCATGTGCAAGAGGAGATGAATGTGCAATTGGTTGAKTYARGGTTACCTAGGTCAMYGATGTTTYCRRTAAAGAATAAGAACCAACAGTATCAAYTACGGTAGTTGTGGAAAAAGATGAATTCTCAAGTCCTTCAGGAAAACCAAAAATCGGTGGGTTCCTACCAAAGGATGGTGAAATGGTGGAACTAGGTGGTAAACGATAAGAAGAATAAGAATCATTGTATCACGTGGATGGTGGATCAAAGAGTGGTTGGCCAAGTGGATCAGTAAATCGAGGATTCACAAAATTTGCCAAGATTTCTTCAAAGGCTGGGACTGGTTCTTCAACGTGATGGCCACTTCCAGGAACGATGGTCCCAGTTTCAGAAGTGTGATCTACGATCACTACTTCAAAAGAAAAAATATGTTGTGGTTCCTGAGTATTAGGTTCCATACCTTGTATATTGTGAAAAATATGATCCCAAGGCAGACTATGAAAGAAAAAGAAACACACGCCTATGAAAAATAAAAGCAATCAACCAATAAAAAAAATATTTAAGGATCTTACGAAGATGGGATATCAATCTGTCAGTGAAGAAGTGAGAAGCAGTTACCCCGATATCCACGTAAAAATCATTTTTGGTGCAAGAAACCCTCTCTTTCATGGTATCACCCTCCAAGGGTACTCAGAGTGTGATATGATATCTACCCCAGGTACTGCGGGAATCCCCCCACAATCACCTGTATAGGTACCTAGGAAAGGCCACTAAGGTTACCAACTCACAGTGAGTCTCCTGGGGGGTACAATTGACAATCATGGCCGAACTTATGAGTAGTATATAAAAGTGAGAAGATCTTCAAGAGAAATGAAGACAAATGGACTGGTAGGACTCCAGAGGACTCTGAACAGATTCAAAGTTCATGAAGCACCGATACCAAATGAAACCAGTGGTTTCTCAAGAACATCCCCCAATATATGATCTGTCTGCTATGATTGGTTAAGATTTGGAGGGGTAATATTCTCTTCTTTCCCACACACAACCTTGTGTTTAGCCTCTGTGTGAGAGGGGGTTCCCAACTATGCTTATACAAAATATGGATTTATACGCTTTTTAGTGTTCTGCGGTATGTTTAGTAGTCTTGGACAATTTTCTCACTTCACCTAGTCCAAAGACCCTAATCCCAGGCTACTGTTGGTGTGCTAAAAAAAAAAATATTTGAGTTGATTTTACTAGCACGTGGTTGATTTTAATGGATTTTAACTCAAAGGGTTCTTGGAGATGAATATGATGATGTGTAAGAGACTCAACTCCAAAAGACTGCAAAAGAATGATATGCAATTCTTTCTTTCGATGAATTCTACGTATGAGAAGGAGAAGAGTTATATTCTTCTTAACTCAAGAAAGCACTCAAAACAATGAAAATTTCTATTTCTAGGATCAATATGATGCCAAAATACCAAGCAAATGTTTTTGAAAATTGATATGCACATGCAAAACTATCTATTTTTCCAAACATAAACCAAAGAAAACTTCTTAATGAATGCAAAATTTCTTCGTTTGATTAACTATGCTAGGGGATTTGCAAACTTTTCGCTTCTTAACTTTCATATGAAAGAGATATAAGTTTGATACAAATAACCATGAGCCAAAAAGAAATCAAACAAAGTGCACTCAAAGTGATGAGAACTAATATAACAAGTAGGAGATAACCTGTTCAATCAAGAAATCAATGAAGCAAAAGAGAAAGAAGACAAACACTCATGAAAATCCTCAAAAGCAGCAAGAAAAGAAATCAGGCTAGGTTGTCATAAGATTCCTAGTCATTTGAAAAGTGAGATGTTTCAAATGAAGACAAGAAGGCATAATACCAAGCAACCTTTGCAAACCTTAGTTGATGAATAGTCATAAACATTCAAGTAATTTGAAAACTTTACGAGATGAAGATCAGATAAACTCAAAAGGAAAAAAGAACCAAGGGATCATGTTAACCCAAGGGGACCACAACTAAGATAAAATTTTCAAACTCAAAGGATAAAAAAAAAATGAATGATAAATTCTCAACTTTTAGAAAAGCAAAGTCAAGATTATTCAAAGGTCTCTGAGAAAAAATATCCACAGGATTAGACTCAGAAAAAGTGAGCAGAAAGGGGCAGAAAAAACACATAAAAGGAGATCAATGCTCTTTTTTCCAACAAGATAGAGTTCTACAACAATGTGATATACACTACAGGGGAGCATTGATAATATATCAACACTCTATTATACAAAGTGGAGGAGCACTACCCTTCCCAAAAACTCAAAAATAAGGCTTAAAACTCAAAAAATATTTCCAAAAACTTTGTGAAATCTTCAATGAAGAAGAGAGAAAGGGAAGTAGATCAGAAAAAAACAACAAATATGATATAAAGGTGGGAAAAATCTAAGACGATTCAAGGAAAGAAAATTCAATTTCCTTCCCTAGTGGAGTTGCCAATTTCTGTTACAGAAATATTCCTTTGCGGACAGGTGAACTTTCCCTTGGATTACAGACCTCTAATACCAAGACAGAAAAACATAAGTGGACACTAACATCCCTTTGAATTTAGTTTAACTAATTAGAAAGAGAGAGAGGGAGAAAAGGTGTGATGCACCTAGTTTTAAAGTTTGTCCTCGTTGCTTCCAATCTGAGCTTGGTCTCCAAACTCCTTAGCACAACTTGATACCTTCAATGCAATAGACATCAAAGGGAAACAAATAACTCCTACTCTACAATATTAGATCAAACAAATCCATCTACAAATATTGAAGGAACAAAAGACAAGCACATGCAAGAATATACAAGCTTGAAGGAAATAGGCCAAGTACATTAGATGAGAACTTAAAAGGAAACTTACAAACATGGATGGTGTTGCAGGAGCCTCGCCAAGTCCTCCTCGTCCAACTCTTGCATGAATCCCAAGATCATAAATTTGATATCTCTGTCTGTCTCCTTTCTCCTATTTGCCATGGAAATCCCTCATTATATAGGATTTGGGGGCTTAACCACCATGGATAAGATCACTCACTAGATCCACTAAAATGGGATATCCAAGATTTTTAGGGAGAAAATATCTCTCAAGTATTTTAGGGAGAAAATATCTCTGAAGGATTTTAAGGAGGAAATATCTCTCAACATCTACCAAATTAAGATTTTGGTTTGAGAAAATATCTCAACCATCCATGAGATTCTCAACCTCTCCTTGAGATTAGGAAACTAAATGTGATGTGGATTCTCACACTAAATTAATTTCCTTTTTATGAATATTAATAAATAATTCATGTGCACATAGTATTTTGACTTTCATATAATTTATTTCTCCTACGCATTGACTAGGGATTGTGACATATGTTATTTCATGGTGTCAAGGTGT
>JASDQU011444474.1:2460-15999 GCA_032191745.1 Picea mariana
TTGGCATGCTTCGAGCCCTTTGCAACTTGTTCACGGTGATTTGTGTGGTCCACTTTCTTCTCCTTCTTTTTCTGGGTGCAAGTATTTCTTAACTTTCATTGATGATTTTTCCAGACGCACTTGGGTTTACTTCAGATGAGAAAAGGAAAACATTGCAGCCTAAAAGTGAGAAGTGTATATTTATTGGTTATTCTGAAGATGTCAAAGGTTATAGACTTCTTCAACCACATTGTAATGAAGTTATTATTAGAAGAGATGTTAAATTTGATGAAAATATATTGGCCTACGATCCTAATTCAACGATTGTGCCTTCTTCAGCCTGTGATCCATCTTTGGTGTTTTTTCCTTCTTCTGTTCCTATTCTGGTTTCTTATTCAAATGATGACAGTGAGGATGAAAATCCACCTCCGCCTGCTCACCTTCCTCTAGATGAGTCCTTTAAACCTGAACTAGCACCAGTTCCACCGCTTCGTAGATGGGTCTGTTCAACACGAGAAGCAATTGTTGGTCTTGTCGGTGATCCTTCAGATCAATGTCTAACACATTCACAGTTCCAGTGAGCCTCTTCTCTTTTGGCTCAAGTTTCAAAGACTCGTGATCCAAAGACATTTGCAGAAGCTTCAGGTCATCCAAATTGGATACAACAATGAATGAAGGGTATTGTTCTTTAATGGCAAATGATACTTGGGATCTTGTACCTCTTCCAAAAGGAAGAAAACTTGTCATATGTAAATGGGTGTACATAACTAAGTATGTATCAGATGGAAGTGTTGAAAGACATAAGGCTCGGTTAGTTTCCAAAGGATTTTCCCAAGTTAAAGGAATTGACTATAATGAAACCTTTTCCCCTATAGCCAAAATGAATTCCATCTGCCTTTTTCTTTCCCTTGTTGCCTCACATAAATGGGAGGTCCATCAGATGGATGTTAAATCCACCTTCTTGCATGGAGATTTGCAAGAAGAAATCTACATGGAACAACCTCCTGGCTATGTCCAGAATGACTCTAGCTTTGTTTTTTGCCTTAAGAAATATCTTTATGGTCTTAAGCAAGCTCCTCAATCTTGGTATACCAAAATGGACAACTTTGTTATTGACACCGTATTCTCTAGATGCCATTCTGATCATAATGTCTATACCAAGAAAGTAGGAAGCCATATCATAATCCTTTTCTTTTATGTTGATGACCTTATCCTTACTGGTAGTGACTCAAAAATTTTAAACCATGTGAAAACCAACATTAAGAAGAAATTTGAAATGACAGACTTAGGATTTTTGCACTATGTTATCACCATTTAAATTTTCAAGGTGAAGTTGAGATTTTCGGGTTATCGAGGTGCTAAACCGATTTAGAAGTTAGATAAATTTGGGGAAATGAAAAAAATGGCAAAAATATTAAATTTGGCAGAGGTGTTAGGCCAATAGGGCTCGAAAGGTCATAGATCACCATCCGCCGAGATGAACGGTTGGGAGATATTTCGGGGTTGGAAACAACACGGAGGTTAAAATGTCTAAGTGGGCCCAAAATTCCAATCGTTGTTTCCCGTAAAGATACGTGGCATCCTCAGACGCATTTTTGGGGGAAAGTCGGGTGAACTCAAAACCACTCCATCACACCCCAAAATCACGTGTTAAGTGTCATTAAATGCATCAAATCCAATGGTCACATGTGGAAAGGAAATTTGACAGCCAGTCTAATCATCTCAAGACACTTGTTTAGGTATCAGTCGTCTGCGCAATGCCAAGTAAGAACCACCAAATAATCGATTTAAGACTCATCCTTGGAAATCAATGGACGAAAGTGAGAGGTTGTTATCCCTTTAATGACTTTCTTCAGTAGCACATGATTAATACTCAATGGTGTCTATTATTCAAAACATAGGTGAAATTACTCTATTTTGGGTAATTGATGATTTATTCTAGAGCGGGATAGCTGCAAATCGAATCACTTGTCCAATTCATGTACAGTTGAGTGAAATAGGCTCGTGTTCCCTGGAAAACCAAAGGGGGATGAGGAGAAAGGTCCAAGTATTTTCAGTAAACCAGGAAATTCAAATAATATGATAGGGCTATCAAGTAAAAAGAGAGAAATGCATGCTGCGCAACTCCTCACAACAAAGTTTCGTGCAAAATATGCGGATGAATGAGGATCAGGCGAAGATATTAGGTTTAATAATATTATGAAAGATTTGATCATTAATGGATATGAAGATGGACACTACACACAAGCTGGTGAGAGAAAAAGGAAAAAACAACGAAATGAAGAATTTAAAGATGGAACAGTTAAAGGTACTGAAGAAGACCAACCTAGTTGGCTTGACACATTAAAGGAAGAGATTGAAAAGTTAAAATGAAAAATTCATGATAGGCTAAATCAATTTAATTTCAAGGAATCTTGTGATTTTGTAGATAGGTGGCACTCATGATAAAGATCTCAAATATTTTGGTTTTTTGTTTGTAACGTTCCCTAGAAAGTAGGAGTTTAGTTTTGGTACGTTACTCCCTCAGTGACCGATACCTATTTTTGAAATCTTGGAGAAGATGATCCATTTTTGGGTATCATATGTAATTTATCTATATATACTGTTAAAAAGATAAATGAAGGGTTCTACTGGCTGGAGAGGGGCCTGCCCCTGTAGCAGAAAAACTTTGTGATTTCTTATGGATTTTAATATAAGCAGAGAAGGTTTTCTTAGATAGTCAAGATTCATGATGGTGTTGATGTTCAATATGTTTTCTTGTATTTCATATTTATGAATGTGTTTTTCTACCAGCGATAATCTTTAAGAAAAAGAATTCACTCGTTCTTGATTATACTTCTTATATGTTTATATTGATTATACTCATTATATGATTATATTGATTATACTCGTTATATGTTTATTGGTTTCTAGTCCAGAATTCACCCATTATCGGTGCTCTATTTTCGATAGCCATCATTTATGTTCTTTATTCTAGAGCTATGCCAAGAGATTCGTCATTTGTTAGATGCCTCTTGTCATAGTGGTCTTTCCTCTTTCTCTACTTCCATCTCATATTGCTTCTTTGGCTGAACACAATGCCTATTTTTCCTCTGCTCCCTCAAGAATACATAGCTTGCAAATTTTCATATGATTTCAAAAGTTGACCCCATTGCCCAATGGCCCTGTTCTCTTGTTGGTCCTACCAACCCATTTAAAATTTGTCCTATTGTAGAATCTGACCTATGTGTGTCCATTTCCAAATCTTTTTGAGTATTTTCAGTATTTACATGTTTGAGAGAGTCTCTCTGGTTGGAAGGGTCAGAATCCAACCTAAAGTTGGTTGAAACAATTACTTGTGTTATTTTTTCATCAGCCAAACAAATTTACAGAGTGCTAACATTTTGGCGCAGTTGCTGGGGAGCGAAGGTGAAATCTTCCCTGGAAGAAATGAAAAAGTTCAGATCTAAGTACTGATGGTGAAAAGTATTCAGACACATAAAGGTTGTACATCATTCACCTGACAACTCCATTTTCAAGAATATAGAATTCAAAATTTTCATGGTGACTCCACTACCCAAAGATGTGTTGATGATTGGAGCTATGTGAGACATTCTCCAGCTTACAAACATGTGAGGTATGGATCATTGTAGCTAAGTGAGTCTTTCTCTCAGCTTACAAACCTAAGAGAAAGCCCCTAAAAATGGTACGTGGTTCCTTCTCGAGACAGAGCTAGGAACGTAGAGATGACCTCCTCCATTCGGAGAGTTGAGAAGAACTCCATATGATTATCCAGTGGGAAAGGTGATTTGTTGAGTTAGACATGCATGTGGCTAAGCACAAGGTGAACGTGTGAAATCCCAAAGTGTTGGGTGCATCATCATGTGAACAGAAATGAAGATGATGTATTAGCCTCCTCTGATAAACATAGTTGAAGAGAAGACTCTAGATGATTCTCCTATGTGTGGTAGTGAGAAAGAAGATCTGTAGAGTGGACGTTCCTGTGGACGAACACAGGTGAACATGTGAAGATCATGTTCCTCTGTGTAATGCAGTGAACCAGAGATATGACTGTTGATTTTATGGTAGCTGCGAGAGGTATTTACCTCCATGTGTAAACCTGACAAGAATAGAATATTCCATAAAGAAAGAAGAAACCATAATGAGTTGGCTAATAACCCTAGAAGACAAGTCAACTCAAGAGGATAACTTGTATTAGGTTATTAGCCTCCAAGAGAAGAAGTCGGCTCTGGAAGTCTGCTAGATTTAGTATAAATATAGGAGGTTAGTCTTCATTCTGGCCAGTATTCTTAGAAATGCAGAGCACATTTGTGCGCACTGCAGTTGGGAAATTTTGTGCGCAAATCTGGAGGAGAGCTACCGTTGCAACTGTTGCAGCTAGCAGATTTTGTTTTGGCTTGGACTATGTCTTGGTTATGGTTTGGACTATCTGATCATCTCTTTTTTGGTGTGTTATCCTTGGAGAAAGGTGCACTACCCTTTGTTTGGCTATCTAGCCTAGGATTTTCTTCCGGAATGATTCTCTGTCAAGGTTAAGGTGCTCAGAGGGTGGCTTCAACCTATGATTGGGTGAAAATAGTGATATTGTCTATGTAAAAATGAGCACAATCCATCAAATTCTAATAGGTTATGGGCCCACACCTCCTTCATTCAGTATAACCACTAGAAGGGAGCATAGCCATAAGGATATTAAGCTCGTTGAAGAACTGCCTCTAGGGTTTCTATCAGGAGTAGTCACCAAAGCACTATAGCTAGGGTTACTAGCAAGTGTAGTTGCAGAAAACCTAACCCTCTCATTGAGGCACCTTAAGTGAAGGGATTGACCTAATTTCTGGATAGACCAGTGCACCCTAGCCTAGTGCATCTCCTGGTACTCTTAGCAAGCCAAGATGTCAAGTTTGAGTTTTTGGTCAAATCTAGGGTTGACCAAGTCAAAGAAGCCATGACTTACTTTATGAAGTCAGAAAACAAGTTAGATGGAGCTTGTAACTTCAAAGCGTGGAAGACAAGGATTTACCTCATCCGTGCCGAGAGTAAAGTGTTGGATATCATGAAAGGAAAGATCGTGGAACCAGAATTTGAAGAAGGTAAAGAGAAGGAACCACAAAACGTTGTCGTTATGGAGAATTTCAAGGACAGTGACATCAACACCATGAGTATCATAGTGGACTCTATAAAATACCACTTGATACCCTACATCTCCCATATTGACTCATCGAAGAAGATGTATGATGCCCTAACAAACCTCTTCTCAGTCAGAAACATTGGACAAGTAATGAGTTTGAAGAATGAGCTCCGTGACATGAAGATGAATGATGATGACCACATAAAATCATACCTTGTGAGAATCTCTCATTTAAGAGATCAACTACAAGCTATTGAAGAGATCATTTCAGAGAAGGAATTGGTAAACATAGTACTCAATGGTATTCCCAAGACGTGGGATGCATTTGCTGCAAGCATGAACACAAGGAAGGAGTATCCTACATTTGAAGAACTTTGGACTTGYTGTGCTCAAGAAGAATCAAGGATAAGTGCAAAAGAGAAACCCCAAAAGAAGTATGAAGATCAAGCTTTCACARCAAGGTTCAAGGATTTCAGGAACAAAAAKAAGTTTGGCTCCAGGAATAAAACAAATCAAGAGAAATATATGTCAAGGATACAATGCTTCAATTGTCAAAAGTATGGTCACTACAAGAATCATTGTCCCGAKTTAAAGAAAAGGAAGGAARAACATGAAGCATCAATTTCCGAAGAAAGGGAACCCTCGAAGAAATMCAAGCAGGATAAAGAAGACTTCTTCCTCTAAAGAMAAGGTAACAATATTCTTCATATTTCTTGTACACATCTTGTTTGCATAGTCTCTATACATATCTTAGAAGATAATATGTTCCAAKAAGAACTATACCTATGGAAGAACAACAATATAAGGATTGCTATGATTATGACTACAAGTCAGAGAATACACATGAAAAGAATGAAGTACATCAAACAAATCATGTGGAAGTTATTACATAAGTAATAGCTGCAAGATAAGCCAAAATCAACAATCAAGAAGAAATTGGAGAAAGACTTATGACACCTTATAGAAGGCAATAAGGACGTAGATGAAAGTGTGGATTATGTTAGATGGAGGGAGCCGATTATATAAAATAAAAACATGCACTCATACATGAAGCAAGGTTTAGGAGGGAGATAATCCTATGAATATGATGAAGTATATATCCATGGTAGCAGCCATAAAAAGCAGTACATGTTTAATTTGACTTCAGAAGAAGACCTCTTCGAAAAGAAGTCTTAAAATATCTCTGGTTGTCCATCCACATCCATGATCCTACGATAAAAGGAAGAAGATGGAATCTTCAGAGCATGGAATCTATAGAAAACTCCATGGACCGAAGATATAAAAAGAAGCACGAGGAAGAACATGAAGATTCCAAGAAAGAAAGAGATGCCAGAAAAACCAGTCATTGTATCAAGAATCACAATATTACCAGCCTAATATGAACTCATTGAAATAAATAAAGTACGGGTACTGAAAGTTTTGATGAAGAAAAGTGTATGAAAGACTTATGAATGTAAGCATTGCAAGATCCAGAACTATAAGTTCTCCCAGATGGAGGGAGAAGACTATGATGATTTTTTTCTCCAAGTAAACTAGACATACCTCTACATGAGCCAGTATATCGTTCACAATATCCATGGGTTGGATTTTACATGTAGAGAAACCTCAAGGCTTTGAGATATACTAGAAAGAGACCCTTGTATGCTGATGGAAGAAGACAACTTGGTGAAGAACCTCCAATGCACAACAGAAGCATGGTGAAGACTTTCTATATAAGAGATATTGTATTAGAATGGTTACTCAGAAGATCAGAATGATGGATTGCTAATCCATGAAAAAACCTCATGTTGGCAAAAGAAGTACCACTTGGATATGTTCCAGTATGACCCTTGCCACGATGTTATGATCTAGCAAGAAACCAAGAGGAATCCAACAATGATATACTTTATTGATCAGAGCTATATGAAGTCTTTAGAGAAGACCAGTGTTCCAGAAAGACCAAAGTACATTTAAGATCAAGCATTACATTCCCCAGAAAAGAGAAAGTGGTTCTCAAATATATATCTCCACGGATGAGCAGATAAGCATACATTTTGGTAAATCCTCTATCCAAGATGAAAGAGTTTGTGTGCTCAAGTTGGAGCTCATGGAGACGACTTCCTTATTGAAAAAGGAAGAGATGACTCCTAGGTTGGGAGGGAGCACTGATGTGTTATTGATTTATGGACAGTCATTTTTCAGTTCAAAAAATGGTCCAGGATGAGTTGTTCCTTTCCAGTTCAGAAAGTGGTTTGAGATTTCTGATGGACAAGCATTTTCCAGTTTGAAAAATGGTCCAGATCGAACAATCATTTTTGTAATGAAAATGGTTCGATGGATTGTTGAGGTACCATAGACAACGATTTCCCATTGTGGTTAACATGGGGAATGGTCTAGGATAGTCTCTCTTCTTGATGGTTAATCAATAATACTGGTCTGCCTCCCCAGACAGTCATTCTTTCGAGGATCATTGTTGCGAGAAGATTCAAAGAATGGTCTGTTTTGGAGGTTGGTGCAAGACAATCATTTCCTTTGGAAATGGTTCGAACAATCATTCCTTAGGGAAGATTCATTCTCTCCAGATTGCACTTTGTTTAGTGCTGGAGGAATGGCCTAGGGTGGGGAATGGTCCAGGTTCAACAATCAGGGACATACATTCCTTAGGGTAGACTCATTCTCTCCAGGTTTCACTTTGTTTAGTGTCGGAGGAATGGCCTAGGGTGGGGAATGGTCCAGGCTCAGAAATCAGGACAATTATTTTTCCTTGCTTGAGAAGAATAGTCCAGATATATCATCATTGATGTTTGACCTTCTGAGGGCAGTTGCTCTTCCAGATCTCATAGATGTGAGTGTAAGAATGGCCCAGATGATTCATTTTATATAATAACAATGTTTTATGTGCAGGTTGATATCAGATGATTTTTATGGAGACTGTATGTATCTGGATAGTAGATGAATGCTATTGTGGTGGATGTGCTCCACTGATTATGATTATATGTCATTGATCAAGTATCTGTGTGCTACTTGGTGTGGTAGTGTACCACTGGATAATAGTTGTGTACTACTATGGATAGACACAGTTGTGTTATATTGAATGACTTTGTTCCGATTTCCTTGAAGACTATCAGTAGTGTTGGAAAATGTTTAATCATCTAGATGGATGATCAATGGAAAGAGAATTCCCAGACAAAAAATGGTCCAGGACATATGTCCAGATTAGAAGAATGGTTCTTATGTCACTCTGTGGAGTGAGTGACTTATCCAACATCATGTCTGATTACTCAGATGGAGTATGGTTTCGAGAGATGATGCAGTTGATGACACTGATAGTGATGATGGTGCTCATGATATATTCATGAGATAGTCTATACGACCATGTTGATGCTACTGGGTGAATGGTATGTTTTGTGCTTAAGACCATTACCTTCAATACCTCCCTACCTAGGAGGGAGTGTTGATATTATGGTAGCTATGGGAGGTATTTACCTCCACATGTAAACCTGACGAGAATAGAATATTTCGAAAAGCAAGAATAAACCCTAATGAGTTGGCTAATAACCCTAGAAGACAAGTTGGCTCAAGAGGATAACTTGTATTAGGTTATTAGCCTCCAAGAGAAGAAGTCAGATAGACGAAATATTATGTACTAAAGAATTAGTACCTAGAATGAGATGTCAGCCCTGGTAGTCTGCCAGATTTAGTATAAATATAGGAGGCCAGTCTTCATTCTGGCCAGTATTCTCAAAACTGCAGAGCACACTTGTGTGCACTGTAGTTGGGCAGTTTTGTGCACAAATCTGGAGGAGAGCTGCTGTTACAACTGCTGCAGCTAAAATATTTCGTTTTGGCTTAGACTCTCTCTTGGTTATGGTTTGGACTATCTGATTAGCTCTTGTTTGGTGTGCTATCCTAGGAGAAAGGTGCACTACCCTTTGTTTGACTATCTAGACTAGGATTTTCTTCCGAAATGATTCTTTGTCAAGGTTAAAGTGTTCGGAGGGTGGCTTTGGCCTATGGTTGGGTGATAATAGTGATATTGTCTATAGAAAAATGAGCACAATCCATCAAATTCTAACAATGACATCCCTATGGATGTGCCCCTAGTGGATGATCATTAGTGGATGTATCAGATCCTTTGCTATATATATTTTTCAAGAGTCAGACATGCCTGTAACCTTAATTGTTATGTAAATGGTACAGGTCGGCCCTACCTTAATGTGATTAATAATAAAGGTAAAAGATAATTAATCTGGATAATATTAATTATAATGATACTAATAATAATTATAATTATAATTATAATAATTACAATAATTATAAAGCAACTTAGAGAGGCCAACCCTATTGAGCCAATAGACACTTCATTTGATAGGAAAAGTCTAATATAAGTAAGGGAAGATTCCCCATTGTGGAATCATATCTTTCTTGTGAGTTTTGAAATTTCAGAAAGTACACTTCTTTGGAAAAATGTGTGCACCTCTCTTGGGCGCTAGAGTTCTAGGGTTTGAAGCACCCTCTTGTGTGATCAAGCCTTTCTTGGTGGTGAAGGTCTTTCTCTTGAATAATATAGCAAAGGAATTGGATGGGTTTTCTTCCCTTGTTGAGAAGGGTTTCCCAAGATTCATTTTGTGTTCTTGTGCATGGTGTTTCTTCTTGTGATCTTGGTTGTTGCAACATTTGTGGTTATGGTTAAATGATAAAATGGAATAAACTTCATGATTAACCTATCATACAGAAAAATCAACAAGACTTAGTAGCCTGAAGATTTTATTGGCAAATCCACTCAAGCTTCAAATGCGATTCAGAGACTCCACTGGAATATGAGATCCCTTGACAAAGGTATGAAAGGACATCATGGGAGAAACCAAGTACCTAAAGTTGAGTTTTTTCCAACACATAATATTTTTTGTTATTAATTAACTTTTGTCCTTTCCTGAACATTCTAAGCAAGTTGTTCTTTAACTACTGCATTCAAATGAGGATCATGAGAATCCTACAATTGTATATCCTCCTCTTAAAGTTGTACATATATCTCCTCAGTTTATCACTAATTTTGATCAATAGCTTCCATCTGAGCCATGTGAGGACCAAATCCAAGTTGATGAGCCTCATGAAACCAAGTACGATGTCTCACCTCTTGTACTTGATCCAACACCCTCCAAGATTCATCATAGATACAGTCTTTTAAAATTATCCCACATCCTTCATGATTTTCCTCCAAAGCACTATAAGTACCTACCCGTGTTTGATGGAGAATATGATACCATCATAGCTGAAAAACAAATCCAAGATTTTGATCATTTTATAGATTTCTTTGAGATTAACCATGATGATGTTTGAGTGAGGTATTTCTCTCAATTCTTGAAAGGGAACACCAAAGACTGGTTGAAACATTTGCAACCAGAGACAATTAGCTCATGGGAGGAATTGAAGAATGCCTTTTTGGAATTTTGGGGCAAGAAGAAATATTTGGATCTAGAACTTACAGAGTTCTATGCCTTAAGAAGGAAGAGAAATGAAACTATTTCTATATTTAATAGAATTTTTTCCAATATTTATTACAATTTGCCCAAAGAAATTCAACCCATTGAAGCTGCTACCATGCTCCATTATACAACAATTCTTCATCCAAATTTTTCTTTCCTCTTGATGGAAAGAAGACCTAAATTGTTACAAAAATTGTTTAATGACGCTCAAGGGATTCAAAATAATATCCAAGCATGTGAATAGATTTGAAATGAGGGGTTGGATGCTCAAGATCATGAAAGTGAATATAAACAAAAAGCAGTTGATTGGGATCTTGAGCATAGAGTTGATAATATCATAGGTCCTTTTGAAGTATTTAATGTTGAGGATTTTGCAAAATATTTTACTCCACTTATTGATAAATGAGGTATTAATTTAACTTATGATCCATCCCATGATAAGCAGGGAGCTGATTGTTTTATGTATTCATTTGTAGACAGTTAAGAAGATGAGTTTACAAATCAAACTGTTGAAGAGCAGGTTGATGTTCCAAGTTTGTTCTTGTTAGATGACATTGCAGACATTGTTGATTTGCCTATATATGATGAATATAATGATGATTTTGATATTGACTTCCTAGAAAAACCATCTACATGTCCTCTATCAAAAAATGTTCATTTTCAACAGTATATTGAGAGCAATTGGCCTACATATCACAATATTGAATCAACTAAAGGAATTTCTCTACCTTTGTTCTTTTATTCATTTAAAATGTTGAAAAAGAATTCTAAGACCATGACTGAAGCAAAGGGAGGTGTGATGATGCCAAACCACGATGATTCATTGGAAAAAATTGACAAGGAATTGCATCCATTGGTCGAAAATGAAGCTGAAGATGAGTGTGTTCAACAATCCAAAGAAAGTGGAAAATGTGCATATGACAGTAATAAAGAAAATGAAGAATATTTTGAATCAGGTGGAAGAACCTTGCCATTGTGCTTTGCTTCTTTCAAATTGATGAAACAAAATGTTAATAATATTTCAGAATAGAAACCCTCCAGGCATGATGTTGAATCTAAAGAAATCATTGTACTTGCAGATGAAAACTATCTTCCATTATGTTTTTCTTCCTTTGAATGGTTAAAATCAAATCATGAGAAAATAGAGAAATTTGATCAAATAATTGTTGTTAAAAGTCATTTGCCTTCTCTTGAACTTGATGAAGATATTCAACAAGATCCCCAAGAAAACAAGGTGTTTCGAAGTTGTATTTATTCCCCTATGAATGACATGGTTGTTAGAATTCCAATGGGTTTATACATGGATGAGGGCGTTGAAAATGCTTCTATGGAAATTTAAAGTGGTGAGAAAACAAATGACATAGAATATCAGGGAAGCAACAAAACAGTGTATGTCATGGTTCAATCAGAAATACTGAAAGATAACAAGGAAGCAATTGTTTTATCTAATTCCTTTGAAGATTATGGTTCTAAAAAAGTTCTCAGAACTGAAGAAGTAGAGAAAGAAAAAAAAACACTTGTGAAGGAGGCATGTCCTTTTGTTTTGGTTCATCAAAAATAAATGTTTTCTCATGTGTTTCATGACCCTGTGGCATGCTATATGGAGATTTTTAACAATAAGAGTTTACATCTTATGATGGGTTGTAAGATTAGGGACAAAGATGATGGTTAATCAACGCCAACATTAAATATGGATTGCTTGCTATCAGGGGGTTTATTCCAGTCATCACTATCTTGTAGTTTAGAATATTGTTATTCCCAGCAGTCTCAACTGATTTTTCAACTTCTTGGTAAAAATCAACTAGTTAAACCACATGAAAACAAGAATGCGGTGGAAGGGGCACAACGTGATTATTGTTTTATGCATGTTTTAGGAGATCCATTTGCAATTTTGTTGGAGGCAGTAAACAATCCCAATGTTTTTAATCTTTTGAGATTTGAATTCATAGATAGATTCTTAAATGAATTATCAGTGAACAGGTTTTGGACCAAGCATGTGTAAAGAAACCAGACAATAGATAAAATGCTTGCATGGTTGCATTGGAATTATGATTTCATTTGATTGGAAGCTCATTTYAGCAGTTAGGGTAGGTAKGTGTGAATAAGCTTGATGATMAAGMATTTTCAAGTTTAGGTCTCCCATTAAAGTGTTCAGTTAGATKTTAGCAGTATATACAACGTTCAGTCTCTAAGTAAGAGCAGTGTACAGACTTTGGTTTTCAACAGACATTGGTGAAAGGTCAAGGTAGAGTACACACTTGTTTTGGGAGAAGATCAATGGATAAGGCATAGGGTCTACRTGTTCTTTTCTACCTCACTGGGAGGATAGCATCCCCAGTTGGAGCCCATGTTATCACCATTTAAATTTTCAGGGTGAAATTGAGATTTCAGGGTTAGCGAGGTGCTAAACCAATTTTGAAGTTAGATGAATTTGGGGAAATGCCAAAAATGGAAAAAGAGATTAAATTTGGCGGAGGTGTTAGGCCAATCGGGATTGAAAGGTCATAGATCACCATTTTCCGAGATCAACGGTTGGGAGATATTTCGGGGTTGGAAACAACGTGGAGGTTAAAATGTCTAAGTGGGCCTGAAATTCCAACCGTGGTTTCTCGTAAAGATACGTGGCATCCTCAGATGCATTTCGGGGGGGAAAGAGGGTGAAATCAAAACCAATCCATCACACCCCAAAATCATGTTTTAAATGTCATTAAATGTGTCAAATTCAATGGTCACATGTGGAAAGGAAATTTGATGGCCAGTCTAATCATCTCGAGACACTTGTTTAGGTACCATCCGTCCGTGCAATGACAAGTAAGTGCCACCAAATAACCGATTTAAGACTCATCATTGGAAATCGATGGTCGAACATGAGAGGTTGTTATCCCTGTAAGGAATTGCATTAGTAGCCCATGATTAATACTCGATGGTGACTGTTACTTAAAACACAGATGAAATTACTCTATTTTGGGT
>JASDQU011444476.1:0-14082 GCA_032191745.1 Picea mariana
TACCGAGGAAACTTGGAAACCCACCATATTAATCGAAACCATGAAAATCTATTTCGACCATTAACCCATCCTAAAACTCTGAAACCCACCGGATGATCGGAGGCCCATGAATCAATCCGTGATCTCGGATGATTCAAAACCCACCAAATGAATCGAGATACGAAACCATGAAAACATTTTCGACTCGTGAACTCACAAAATCTTGACACTCACCTGATGATCGAAACCATGAGGATTTATTTACCCGCTTTTCTTCGAGGGCTGGCCAAGAAAGTGCATTTGATCTGCTGGATAGACAACGCCTACTCCTCGCACCTGAACCTGCAACGATTTCATAAGTCATCCATGCATTCTTTCAAAGGAAGCAAACGCGCATGGAGATGTATCAAATTACGCGATGCTCTTCGACGTTAGAAGAGCACAGCAGATTAAGTAGATTCAACCAGCAAACACAGGACCCTCTTGGAATTGGATTCAGAAAGGCTGGTTGGTGTACGTGAATTCTTCGTAGCTATGTTAAATCTGCGATGATGGGTCACGCAGCCTGTCATCTTTAATGCCTTTGTACAAAGGCAACGTTGGTTGTACAGCACCGACGCTTTGCTGGTTTTTCCCTAATAAAACAAGCTCATAAAAATTCGTATTCTTGGCTTCGCGGTCTCGTCCTCACAGTGCGTACTAGGCACGACAAAGAACAAATGCCCCAAGCGGGTATTTCAGACACTTAATTCAGCTCAAGGCTATGAATGCGAGCCTGCAGGCTTCCGACAATTGGCTGACCACATTGTCAAATCTATTAATTGTCAATACATCGAATGACGTGAAGCCTTCAATAACACTTGAAAGATATTAGCCAATCAAATGTTAAAAAAATATATTTTTTTTATTATTAAAAAAATATATATTTTGATTTCCTATGTTATACATTTGATATAAAACAAAAATTTTAAGTCAACTCTAAATTAATAGCCAGTCAACGATGAACTCATCGCTATTAGTCCCTGGCCTTGGTAGGGACTAATAAGACATGCCACCACATGATAATAAAAGGACCCGATGAGTGATATTATCTCCATTGACATCCATGAGTTTAAAAGGTACCAAGGTTAGTTCATCTCATGAATAAAACGACCCCACAATAAAATAATATAGAGTGACCTCCACATATGTGTGCCACTATCCAAGGTATAAGGTGATGCTTCAACACAAGATTAAAACATGAGGTAATTAGATGGCTCTATCACAAATAAAATAAGATAAATCTACCTCCACATATGTGCCAACCACACAAGATTAAAACATGAGGCAATGAGATGGCTCTATCACAAATAAAATAAGATAAATCTACCTCCACATATGTGCCAACCAAAACACCATAAGATGATTCAATGAATATATAATCTAAGGTGTACTCCACATATGTGCCAACCAAAACACCATAGGATGATTCAATGAATATATATAATCTAAGGTGTATTGTGATGGAAAAAAGTGGGGCATCAACAATATAACAATAATATAATTTTACCTCCACATGTGTATCAATGAGGGATGTACTCCATGGAGGAGTTGTACCACATCTTCTAGGAAAACACTACCATAGTACAAAGATAAAATACAAAGTTAACTTAGGTTTGAACTCATGGCACACTATTATTAAAGGACAAATACATCAAATATCCCATCAATATCTAATAAAGTGAATATCTAACAAAGTGAAGGCTAGAACACCACATAATTAAGTGTCAAGATGTAATGCTTTCTCTTAATGATAATCAAGTATACCCAACAAATTACTATCAAGTTACCCATGACTATAGCATCTCATCAACTATCAACCAAGGCATTAAAATCATTAAATAAACTTACACTCCCAATCCATATATGTATCATGTTGCAAACCAATCCATTGTGATGAAAATCACAAGTGGAACTTCACGCCATATGAGGTGCAACAATTCCATATGCCCTTGCCATTTATCAAAACCAAGATAGATCCCTAGACCTTTTTTGTGAATTCACAATACATTAACAAGTGATCAATATCTTTTCCATATTTTTTACTCAAGCCAAAGTTGTTGGGCCCTTACCTTTATATTTTCTTAAGAACATCCTAAATCTATGTTTTCTTTGCTAGTGACAACCTCATGAATATTATGGATTTCAATGATGCTTTCACTTTCCAAATTTTGCTCCACCACTAGAAACTTTCCTCAATTCCTTCCTTGAGCATGGCCTTATATCTTATTTTCCCAGTGAAGTTACCATTAGATGGGTTCTTGGAACATATTGGAGAGTCCTCTTCTTCTATTATATGAACAGGAGCCAGTAACACCAGTGAATCCCTTCCACTGCTTAGCCATAATACCTTCGAATCCCAATATGTTGGCCTTCTTCCATCCCTACTTCCATAGACTTTTTGACATAGGATATGTTGCAATAGCTAGTACAGTAATGTCCAAACTGTTCAATCTTATTACCAAGTCCTAGGGAAGAAGATACTTTCCAACATAACCCATCATAGATCTAGTCTCAATCTCACCTTTTTTCAATTTCTGATTATCTAGGCTAAGCCAATTCCATATAAGAATGAATGATTGTACTAGTGCTTTCCATATTATAGAGGCATGTACACATGTTTTTACCGGAGTCTCGATCCAGTCTTCAAATGCCATTGGGTCCAACTATTTTTGTAAGACAACATAATGCCAAAGGTCCTCACAAGTGAGTATTCTCCATAATTCTTTTGTAGCTATACCCTTCCCAAAATAATGTATTATTTTAGGCCCCATCCAATCGTTGCACTTGGTTTCATTATTTTCTTCCACTTCACAAAGGCCATTCTATTTTTTCTTTTCTTCTTGTCCATAAGAAATGAAAACACTTTTTCCAGTAGACCTATCARGATGTATGCCATTAAGAGCTGATAAACAAGGACAACTTCAAGAATAGATTTACTAATGTCAATTTTCCACCAGTAGACAACCACTGATAGCACCAATTGGTAATCCTTTTTTTCCACTTTTTGGTATAACAAGATACAGTCCCTAAACCTGTAATCATTTTGCTTGAGCACAAAACCAAGGTGTTTGAAGCCTTTGATGAACTCAATACTTTGAAAATAAAATTTTCTCACTTTTATGTTTTCTTGACTCCATGTTACTTTGTTGAAAGAAATTTGAGATTTATAGGCATTGATTTCCATGCTAATAGCCTCACCATATAAATCTAAAATCTCCCTAACTTCCAGGGCTTCACTTAGGGTGCCCTTCCTAATCAGTCAGACATAATTTAACAAACAACCAATGAGAAAAAACCAAGAGTCTCCTAATATTCAGAGTTTTCATTGAGCCATATCTAAAATACTCATTAAACATCCAACTTAGATCCTCTGAAACTATAAGGAATAAGCATGGCGACGGTAGGTAATCCTATTGGAGCCCTCTAGCTAGCTTAAAAAAGCTAGAGGATGGCCCATTGATCAAAACCGAGAAATAAATAAAATGTATACACCACATTATCTAGTTGAAAAAAGGTACATTGCACCTAATATCGATGATAAGTTTCCTGATTTCCAACTAGCTTACCCTATCGCATGCTTTGGAGAGATCAAGATTAATCACCATAGCTCGATATTTCTTTGTCTTTATTCAATGTGAGGATTCTCCAACCACCTTTATAGCATCACATAACTATTTATTCCTTAAAAAACAAATTTTTCTTTTGAGATGGTGTTAAAGAAAACTCTTTTCGATCTTCAGTTAATGACTTTAGAAATGGACTTATAAATAGAATTACAAAAAGAAATGGGTTTGAATTCCTTAAAATATTTGAGATTATCTGTTTTGAGAACCAAAGTTATAAATGTAGAGCTAATGGATCCAAGTCCCTGCCTTAACGAGCTGTATTCTTCAACTGCTACGAGAATATCCTCCTTAATGAAATCATAAAATCCCAAATAAAACCTATGGACCATCTATCTAGACCTAGATTTTTATCCCTCTGAATGGACTCTATGACATTTTTTTGCTTTGCCTTGGAAATTTTAAACATCAGACACTCATTTGCATCTTCATCAATGAACCTAGGGGAAAAAGAGGCCAACTTGATCATCTCTGCTACATTTTCCCTTTCTAGCTCCATGTATAATCTTTGGAAGTGTGAAACCCCTAATTCTGCAATCTCCTTAAATTCTATGACCAACCTCCCATCTTTCATCTACATTTCCCAATTAATATTGATGTTTTTTCTTTGTTTCGCATAACATTGGAAGAAGTTAGTGTTCTTGTCCGCTTGTGCCAACCACAAATATCTACTTTTCATCCTCCATTTGGAGTCTTCCCATTCTATTAACTCCTTTTCCTATGTTCATAAAGTTTGAGTTGATTCTTCTCTTTTATAAAGAAGACCCTCTATCATTTTGTCCATATAATTGGGTAATTGTTGGGCGTTTTCAGTCCACGCTTGCGCGCATCTGATCCTTTACTTCTTAATGCTAGGGAGTTTTAGACCAAGGGTTCGTCAAGAGTTGTCCAACAAAAACCCCAAAGCACCGACATATCAATCCTTGGCCAAGGCCGAGGAGGGTCTCACTCGAGATGTAGAGGGGATCACGAAGACCATAAGGTCTTGTGACAGAGATGAAGGTTTAAACACACGACAAGTCACTGCAATTGGCATCCATGCAACTCAGGTCTGATAAGATATTAGGAATAAGAATTAAAACAATACACACACATCCACTCATACATAACAAACACATAATGGGTCAAAATTGTTATATCTTTATTACGAGAAGCATTCCATCATATTAGACATGTTGAACCTCTTTTGTTCTTCCCCTTTCTTTCTATTTTCCCTTTCTCTTTTCTTACCTCTTCTTTTCCCCTTCTATAATTTTCCTTCCTGAATCTCCCATGTTCCCCCTTTTCCCTTTTCTTTGTTGTATCAAGATTACCACACTTAGTCGTCCTTACCTTGTTCGTAGACTTTCAGACTTGTATTATGTTCCTTTTACCTATATATCAGTCTGCCCCAACACTTAGTTTGTTTTTGTATTTCGGACTTTCAGACTTGCGGACTCACAGACCTACATGTTATACCTCCATTTCTCCCATAGTCTGCTCGACGTATCTCAACACTTAGCCCTTTCATCTATTATGACTTTCGGACTTGTGAACCTTCATACTCGCGGACTTGCCTTTCCATTCTAATCACTCACTTCGACTCTATGTTGCCACATGTCCCTTCTTTCACTTTTCTCGAGTCACATTTATTGCTATCTTTATGGACTTAACTACTAAATTCATTTTTGAAATGGTCATTAATTAATGGTGTTTATATTGAGGCAAGTCACATTTATTTTGAGTTAATGCTTTCTTCGAAATAAACCTAACTTAAAATCATTTTACTGTGCAAAGGAATATTACAAGAAAATCTCGCCAACTCCGTGAAGTTAGTCATGAGAAAACAACAGTTCTATAGAGGTACCTTGAACCTCTTCGCTAGAGAAGACCAAAACTATCGTTTGTCCAGGTCGTACTAGTACTATTCAAAGTGTGGACTTCAGGGATAGTTCTCGCAGGTTGCGTCCCATAAGTCTTTGAATGTAAGGATATCGTCGCTCGATGCATAGACAAGTTTATCCAGAACAAAAAGGCCATCACATTGCAGAGCAATTCTCTTGTTTCTTTAGCGCCTTCAATATTTAGGGAGATGTTAAAATTATCGGAGCCGAACTTGGTTTACAAATGGGAGGAAGCTAGGAATTTTCTAAAAAGCAAAAATAATGGAATCAAACTTCTTCAAGAATATTTACACGACCCTATATCAAAGCCAAAAGATATATCCAGGATTCAAGTAATCTATGAAAAATCCTTATCAAGAAATTGTCTGGTTATTTACTCGAATTGTTGTCCAAGACTCTACAAAAATCATTCCTCGATTGGCATTGTATATATTGTATTTCAGAGTTCACGAAAACACCATCTTTGACTAGGCAAAGATTATTTAAAATGAGATTACTTCACAGCCAACAAATTTCAAGACTGAGAAGAAATTTTATATGTTATCTTATTTGGTATTTGCTATCACCTATTGTCATACTTTTTAGGGTTTAAATATTGCGAGAAGGGTGAAAGTAAAAGTGGAACATATGACCATGTGGTATCAAACTTTATGGAGACAGAAGATCGACCACCATTTATATGAAGTATACAATGATTTTGTGTCTAAGTTCAAGAAGCTATTATTTGGGGAAGATACTTCCCGACTCTCATTGGAAGCGTCAACTTTTTTGAAAGGGAAAAGGAATTCTTGAAAAAATGAAGGATTACAATATCATCAGGGTTTTCTGTTCTAATGAAAAACCCATTTTTCTTCCATATTATGTATCTGATAAATTGTTTATTATCGAAATAGCTAGACAATACAAATTTTGGTTTCACACCTTTTCTGAGAACCTCTTCCATGGAAAGTTGGTGAAATTCTTCTTAGAGGAATTTCCAAGATTGACGAATATGTTTCCTATTTCAACCATTCCAACCGTAGATATGCAAAGGAAATCAAGGGGTTTGACCCTAGTCATCTTTTTTACAATGCTTTGATTTCAATCGGTCTTAGCCTTGCACTTATAAAATCAGTTGTAAGCGGAGAAGAGGAGAGCGATAGACATAACCCTAATAATCAAGAAGCTGACAAAGACTTCGAAAATTTAGAAACTGTCATAAGTACCATAGAGAATCACAAGGAAAGAGGTAATCCTTCAAATGAGAAGAATGCTTAGTCACCAATTGTTTCTTGAAGAAGTGTTCCACCCAAGATAAACCCTCAACCCGAGACATCACAACAAAGAAAAATACAGAGTAATAATTTAGGGGATGATGAAGACAGAAACCCTCCTAAGAGGAACTTGGAGAACCCCCACAAGTTAAAAATTAAAAGAAAAATAACTAATTCACAACAAGAGGGAGGAGAAACACATGCACCAGAAAATGATTTATTATTGGATAATATGGGCTTGGATGTGGATATCGAAAATATCACTTTCCCAGATGTAGAAGTACATACTAGAGAAAATGTACAACATATTTTTGCACTCATGGTCTAGGAGGAGATATTTTCTAATGAAGAGACTTTTGTTGTACAAAATGCCTCTTTTGACAGAGAATATAAGAAATTGGTCTTTGAAATAACTATGAAGAGTAAAAGTGGGAAGTTGTGGTCCACCATTGATACACAAAACATGTTTCCTTCTAGATTTTTGTCCATTCATAAAGTTATAGGGGATGTAATGGATGTTTCAATTGCCAATATGGAGGAAGAAAACACTCGGTTGAAAGATAAAATTAAAGAATTGGAAGCATCTATCATGCCTCCACCTATTCTAGCTTCCCTCGTTGCCATGATTCATCCCAATAAAAGTTTTCAAGAAACCCCAAAGTCAAGTGCTAGAATCAAGGGAATTTCAAATTTGATTATTTCCGCTCGACATTTTTTTGAAGAGAATATTAAGAAAAGGATGTCATTGATTTTAGGGTTATGAGATATGGCAAAAATCTTTGCTTCTCTCGGCCTGAGAATTCAAAACACTAGGGAATATCCGAATACAAATTTAAAAAATGATGAAGGTTTTTATACAGATGGAATTGTGATGTTTGTAATAAAGGTTTTGACAATGACAGAGCAGACAAAAACGCAAGAAAATTTACCTTCCCTGAGCCGCATCAAACAACTAAATGCCTTTTGGATTGGAAGAATCAATGTATTGAAGGGATTGTCAACTCAATTGATTCATTTGTCAAGAAGGAAGACAAAAACATACTAAAAAATTCTTGATTTAGATATTGCTGGCACCACTATCGAAGTCCTGAACCCTAAGTATATCTCAAATTCAGAGCTCATGACTCGACAACAATTTGAAGGACAAGTTGAAGAATTAAAAAGGCATCGGCTGAAAAGTTTGGTACTATGATTGAATTCACACATGATGATATTGACAACAAGCTTGTTGAGTATACGAATAAAAATGAAGATATTGAGAATACTTTGCAAAAATTATGTATTGATCATAGAGAAATCGAAAAGGAGTTGTTTAATATTAAATCAAAACAAGAAGTGACTTTTGCCCCGTAAAGGGATTATATTCAAGAATGGTTAAACAACTCAATTGCCAAGATTTCCGAAATATCAGTAGAAGCAATTACAACTGGTAATCAAACCGCAACAAGCAAGGGTACAAAAGAAACAACAACAAGCAAATGAAGAAGAGAGATTCCATCATAGTAAGTCCATGTTGATCATATACTTCTTCCCTTATCAGTTTTTCATCCAATTATTCTTCTTCTTTAACTAGAAAAGTATAATTGAATCTTGATAGTCTTCTTTTTGTCTTCTTTCTAGAATCTGTTGTTCAACATCCGCTCCACGTTCCTCTTTCTAGTTCATACTTTCTTGTATATGTTTTCTTTATGGTCCGCGGGATCCCGAATCCCAGTCCACTGGACAAACGCCTTTAATTTCAATGCACTATAACAAACATTATTATTTTGAGAAATCTCAAAGAACTAATTCGGGATCAATTTTGACTGTATTTTATAACTCTGAGTCTTGAGTATAAGGATTTGAAATTGGTTTATCATAATCTTCTTTTGAGCTCTAAAAATATTACTCTATAAAAGTTATCTCATGTGAATGTACCATCTTCTTTTATTTTGAATGTGATCAGAATATTTATTTCTGCTATGATGGATGTGAGGACATGTTTATTTTCTATAATGTGTGATGTGTGAGATTCTTGGTCCACTTCTCAAGAATTCTCTTTTATAAATACTCTTTTACTTTTCAACATTTTGATTTTTCTTGAGCATTAAATATTGGACTATATTATGCTCCCATATCATTCTTGATTTGAAAATTACGAAGAATATCATAAGCCAAAGAGGAGTACCACCTCTTTAAAAATGTAGGAGGATTCATATCCTTGTGAGGTTGTTGTTTCGATCCCGACGGATTCAAACGTCAACAGGACATACATTGTGCAAGACAAACACATATGATAACCATAAAACTTCATATCTTTGCTATATAGAACCTTATAATCACAACATGCGACGCAATGCACCTTTGCTCAAAAGGTAGACATATAATAGACTCATAACTATATTCAAAACGTTACAACGATACAATAGGCTTAGAGTGAGCTTGATACTAATAGCTAAGCCAACTCAAAAATCTCTAACTAGATAGCTCTATTTCTAATGTTAGAGCTTCCTTTTATACCTTTCTCCATTGGGGATCATTGTCTCTTTCTACTCCGCTCCACTCGTTTGTTTGATACAATTTTCTTGCACCTTCTGGTGTGTGCTAGTGCTCCACATAGACTTCTTGCATCAAGGGAAATCTTAAATGCCTGGCCAACTCATTCTCTAGTTGTCTCACATCTTGGTATGTTGATGGCAGTAATCATTCAGGGAGATTTTCTGATGATTCCTTTCTTGATTCTGGCGAACATCTTCTTGTTTTCCGATGCACTTGACAAAACTCAGATCGACGTGCAATTGGTAGCCTTTAAGCTTGGCACACAACTGACAAAACCTGGTCCAGTGCACACTCTATGTCATTCCTCGTGCATTTCCTTTATTGAAATATTATAACTGCAAAGAGTATTCTATTTATTATTGATCTATTATTCATTACATCAATCTCCTTTTGTGGATTGATCATGTCGGGCATTGCAATTGACCAAATCCCCTTTTGTGGATTGGTCAAACCCTAATTGTAATATGCAAATTAAGAAGTCGGTCCCGAGGCAAATTAAAGTGGTTCTAACCACCCAGAAATACAAGTCGGCCCTGCCAGTGAAGAGACACCTCCTTTCAGCGCTTGCCAGTTTGTATAAATAAAGGAAGCCAACCACTCATTTGTTCACTCACTTAGCTCACTCATCTAGTGCACAAGTATTGAAGGAAGCTGCAGYTACCAGTTGTCGGAAGAAGGAAGAAAGAGAGGCACATTGCTTGGGAGAGGATATTCTCCAATGTTTGGTTTATTGTCTTGGCTATTTTCTAGTCTAGCATCATGGTGGTTTGTCTCTMGTAGAAAGAGAGTTATTATGGAACTGTACTTGGTTATTGAATCTATATTAAAGAAGTTTTGCTGGGTTTTCTTCCCCTTGAGGGTTTCCCAGGATAAATGCTTGTGTACTCTTGTGATTGTGTTTCTCTCAGTGATCTTATCTATGYTATGGTTATCTAKTAAATTGAAAGAAACCTAATAATATCTCAAACCTTAACATCCTTAAGTGCGGGTAAAASTATGGAATGAGCRTGCACATCTTCTTTTGTGCGYGCACACAACTGAACCCAAAAATTTGGCTGCCARTAGGCCCCCACCACTATTATCTGGCTCATCCTTGAGCTATTTCTTGAAGTTYTGAAGGCGGAAAGATGGAGGAAGTGCACATCATTGTTCTGCAACAAAAGCTGGGAGGGCGGAATGATCAGTGAAGAATTTGAAAGAGGAACCCAACAAGTAGTGGCAGAATTTTTGCAGGGCATATACCATGGCCAAGCTCTTGCTCTCAGTTATAGTGTAATTCCTTTCGGCATCATACAACTTTTGACTAGAAAAATAGATCGGATGATCGATATTTCCCTCCCCTAGTTGTGCTAGAATGACGCATAGCACAATGGACGAAGCATCGACATGGACATGGAAGAGCTTTGACCAATCAGGGAAAATTAAAATGGGCTCAATAACTAGCTTTTCTTTGAGGGTATCAAAGGCTTGTTGAAATTCTGTTGTCCATTCATATTTAATATCCTTGCGCAACAACCTTTTTAATGGGGCCACGATTTGAGCATAGTCCTGGATGAAACACCTGTAGTATCCTGTATGTCCCAATGTTGTGTCCATTTCTCGAACTAAAGTGGGGGCCACCATATCTAAGATGGAAAAAATCTTAGTCGGGTCCATGAGCAAGTCATCTTTGCACACGACGTGGCCTAGTAATATACCAAAGGGTGTACAAAATATTATTTCTTCAAATTCAAAGAGATCTATAGTTGGCGGCATAGATCCAACATCAGTCGAAGAACTTGCATGTGTTTCTTTAATGGATTGAACATAGTCTAATCGTCCAAGTATACTTCAAGGAACTTGTGGATAAATTCCTTGAAGGATGTGACCACTATTCGAGAAAACATTGTAGTGGCATTCTTTAAGGAAAAGGGCATGAATCTGTATGTAAATGACCCCCATTCACTCATAAAGGTGGTTTTAGCCTAATCTTCCTCTGCGATATGAACTTGAAGATATCCTGAGAAGCCATCCATAAATGAGTAGGCTTCCCGGTCGCCAAAATTTCCCAGCACCTTGTCTGTAAAGGGTGTCGGGAAAGGATCATGGACACATGTGATGTTAAGACTCCTCATATCAACACATATGTGAATTCCCTGGTTTTTTTAGGTTGCATGACCATAGGGCTAATCCAATCAGATTTCTCTAGAGGGGCAATGATCTCGACATTCAACATTCGATCTACTTCTTTGTGCACCTTTTCTTTGTACTTAGGATTTAAGCGATAGGGTCTTCTCTTGACTCTTTTGGCATTGAGTTTGAGTTGGATCTTCATAGCTCCCAATGATCCCGCAATGACCTTCATCTATGAAGAGATTTGAGTAAAAAATTCCTCATATTCTTTAAGGAGGTCAAAAACCTAAGTGATTGTCTCCTTATCCCAGTAATCTCCAAAAATGGCCATCTTGGGTGCTTCTTCAATGCAAATATTATGTTTCTTGTTATTTATTGGGCCATTATAGTCTCGTGCAATTGTATTTATTGCCTTTCCATTTAGTTCACGTTCTCCTTCCGACTCTCTGGTTTAGATTCCGTGAGGATCCTCATCATCAATATTGTCCACATCAATATTTCAACAATGAACTGCTTCTTTCGGTTTTTCCACTGGCTGATGGTATGAACAGAACACCCTAGGGGTGGTGTCCTTTGGTTGCTGATGAAAAATGAAGTCCTTAATCCGATAGAGCACCTATCCGTGAATCAGATCTGTTGTGGTGAAAAAAAAGGTTGAAAGAAACTAGGAACTCATACGGTCCCACTCACTTGTTTGCCTCTTGAGTTCCCCCTGAATGTACCAGCTTCTAGGAATCATATCCATTGTATGGAAAAATCGATGGACCCATTGGGCTCAGGGGATGTTCTTTGAGGTCCAACACTGTTCAAAAAACAAAATATGTTCCTGAGGGTCCTCAGTACCCTTATATCGGCTGGCTAGCTCAAAGTGAGTGATAGGTTGGAATCAGACTTTTATGAATTCAACTACCTACACCTAGCTCTGAATATTTAGGCAGTAGTTCGACCACTACTGTGCAGGTGTCCCTCGAACCACGACATCCATGGCCTAAAGTCTTTGCTCCATGGGAACATTTTTCTCCATATGTACCAAGAATGTTTCCACCGGCCCTGTCCCATCAAATCGTGGGGCATTAGACAATTTAGACCCAATCCATCCCACTAATTTTGTTATTCTTATGCATTTGTGCATGGAAACTTTATAGATCTTGTTTTTCCACCTCTCCATGGAATCCTCAGAATCAATGTCATAAGACTTGACACTCCACCAACTTAATTCATCATCTGCGGTGGGGTTGATGTAGTCCTCCATGTGCCACATGATCTTGTAAATGTTTTCAATGACCGAGCTCTACGCGTCCTCATCCATAGGTTCATTGTATCAGTTTCCCTCATATGGATCTAGTAGCGCGACCATGGGCATGGTGTCAGTTTCAAAGGACATCTGCCTCTTCTTCAAATTTAACACTGCATTATTGTCAAAGGCCCAGTCAATCCCCAGTAATGCAGGATCTGGATCAGACTCATCCATGATCTCGATGACTTTAAAGTCGACCTTTGTTTTTACTCCTTCGATGTTCACTTCTACTTGCTCTGGCCGACCGATGGCGTAGATATTGTATTGATTGACCAATCAAAGCTGAATGGGTGACCAAACCAACTTAGGCTTACCCGTCACTTCCTAAGACTTCTTGGGAAAAAATTTCGCGTTGGATCCCAGATCCAACATGACTCCATCCATGTCGAACCCACCAAGATTAGATGTCATTTTAAATTCTCGTCCAGTGCATTTTTTCTTATTGTCCTCACATACATCCCTTTCGGGCAGCGGAGCAGATAGGGGGGTCTCATCTCCTTGTTATTTCATGTAAGTAGCTAACATATGGGTCAACTTACTTGCAATTTCTGCATCTTTAAACAAGCACAAAGAACTCTGCAAGAAGGTAGTGACTTGATCTTTGGCTTCTGCCATGTGACCTAGGTCGCACAAGGATTTTTCATGCATTGTGCGTTGCAACTCCTCCTGGAATTGTTCTTTGTATACTTTTTGCTCAGTGCATCACAACGTAGTATGTCTACGTGCTTCCTTTATTGGTCTTTGGTTCATGCGTTGTATTTCATTGTGCACACGAGCCTCCTCCAAAGATCTTTGCGTTGGGCACTACAATTCCTTACGTGCACGAGT
The DNA here is from genome assembly GCA_032191745.1 of Picea mariana. Taxonomy (NCBI): domain Eukaryota; kingdom Viridiplantae; phylum Streptophyta; class Pinopsida; order Pinales; family Pinaceae; genus Picea; species Picea mariana. The sequence goes on from JASDQU011444476.1 coordinate 13,556, forward strand.
TTCTTCTAGCAACCTTTACATCACTCGTTGAACCTCTTCATGGATCCGAGCTTCTTCTAGCGACCTTTGTGTTTCCCTCTTCACTTCCTCTCGAATCCATGCTTCTTCAAGAGACCTCTGAGTCATGCGTTGCAGCTCCTTGTGCGCTCTTTCTTCTTCAAGTGCTTTCTATGCATCACAAATAAACTGCTTATGTTGAGCAACCTCATAATTTTTTTTTGGGGGGGGGCTATGGTGCTTTCCTGATCTTTTCGTTTGGTTTTTGACTCGAGCCTTCACCATGTTCGAAGTCTACCCCTCTCCTTGGGTTACTACCCAGATGTCAGCATCCTCATTCTTCTTTTTGTTTTTTCATGACTCTGCACACACCATGTTACAGTTGGTCTTATTGTCCTCCCACTTCTTCAGTAAGTCGGGAAAATCCTTAGTTACGTGTTAAGAATTTTAAAATAGGCACAAATCATGTGTGACTTGGTGCAAAATCGTGAGACATGACCGATATCAATACAATTAAAACAAGTGGGGGG
>JASDQU011444477.1:2730-14110 GCA_032191745.1 Picea mariana
TGTTGTAATGAGTAAGAGTTTCTAAATCTATTGATAAGTTAGTTGATTCAATATTTTTATAGTTCTTGTCCCTAATGATGGAATGAAAATCATTGTGTTAATGTGTGATTAATGGTTAGAGCTAATGAAACTACTTTTCTTACCATCATTTCATTGCATGTATGATTTCTTACAATAATTGTATCTCAATCAATAATTAAAATACTAGCAAGTTGATGTATTATTACTAGGCTTGTCACATGTATGAAAATCTTTGTTTACATGTTGGAGCATGAGTGATATCCCAAGCTTATCCTTCTTCAGTAGTTAATGCTTTCCCTTTTACCCAGTTGGTTTATACCATCACACATCTTTAGCAGACCCACCTAATAAAAGAAAATACAAAAGAGAACGTCCAAACTGAAGGAGTAATTTTCATAAGAAGATATCCTGTCAATCACTACGTAAAGCCCATTGATTATTTGGCCGTATCGACAGATATTGAGAACCATTCCATTATTAAACATTGTAGATTCTAATTGGGAGTCGGTGGTGGGTTTGGTTCCTGCTGTTGAGTTAAAGGGATTTAGGACTCCTCAAAAAAATTGGCACTAGAAGGAGGGAGATGAATGAATGGCTAACAATATTTCTGATATAATATTTCACATAGCCTGTAGATTCAAAACAACCCACATGCATGGCTAGTCATTCTCAAGACAACCTACACACACTGAGCACTCCTAAAATGCGTAACTCACCCCAACAAGAGGAAGAACATTTATTCCCTAAAATACCTTACGCTATTCCCCACGAGGAGTTGAACCAATTCAAAAGAATCACAAGAGCTTACACCCGACAAATTGGAGCACTACCCTTAGCTCCATTACTTCCTTGTAGAAAACAAGTAAGCGAGCCAATGGTCGACACCCCTGATGAGGTTTTTGTTCAAACAGTAGAATACCTAATAGATTTCTCTCTCACCAAGATCAAACATCCCATCAATATAATCCCTGAAACACCAACCAATAACTACTCTGAGCCCGATGATTTAGAATCTGACGAAGAAGGGTTTAACTCATAACGCTTAGTTTCAGAGTCAGATGACATGGAATATAAAAATGATCATGATGACGAAAGGGGAAACCCAACTTAGAGTAATCAACCTTGGTTGGTCAGATATTCTATGGAAATCCCCGTACGAGTACATAACCTTCCTTGACATCCAGAAAAGTTACTCCCTAAATTTGACCCAGAAACCTTAGGATTTCCTGAAGACCATATCAAAAAATTCATACTAGCTATTAGACTGATGAATTTCCAACCTGAAGATGTAGTATGCAAGATTTTCCCCTATACTTTTGATAATTCATCCTCCATGTGGTATTTTAACTTGCCTGTAGTGTCCATAACTAGTTGGATGAAGTTTCAAAAAGAGTTTTTAGATACATTTGTAGAAGAAACCACTACAAGAGATTTGATGGATGAGTTGTTCGTTGCCACCATGAGTTCAAAGGAGAAGGTTAAAGACTTCAATCAACAATTCACCACTATCCTAAATAAATTTCAACTAGAAGCTAAACCCACTCAGGAGTTGCAAATCGAAGTATACACTAATACTCTCCCTACTTCCATTTCCATGTTTGTAAAAAGGGTTGCCAAAACAACCCTAGATGAGAATTTTGAGGAAGCCAAAACAATAGAATTCCAAATTAAGGGATGTAAAGAAGGCTAGGTCTCATAAGTCAAAAAGGAAACTCAAACTCTGCCCAAGAGAGGACTCTTGTTGACCAGACCCCTAGGGAAACAAACAGAACAAGGTCTCGAAAAAGGAAGTGGAGACATAGAAGACCTACAATGAATGATAAATAAGTTGTCAAACAAAATCATAGACATGAAAATAAGTGCAAGGGAAGGAAACCAAGGTCAAAGGCCCTATAAACCCTTTTTTAAAAGAAATCCACCGTTTAAAGCAATTGTACCTCCCCCATCCAACTTAAACATTGACCTGGGAAATGTGGCGTCCGACTCTTTCTGTACCTATTACCAAGAAAAACATTATGAAATAGACTTCCCAGAATGGGTGCATTCCATGAATTTGATGGCCAATCGATTTCTAGATGAGGTTTCCCTTACTGAAAAATCAAGAGGCTCAGCTATGAATATTGTTTATCGTGAAGAATTTGACCCACCAGAAGAAACAATCATGATGCTATGGGACCCTGACCTATCGATGCCTTTCGATGATCTATTTTAGGTTCAAGAACCAACCGCAAAGGTCTTGGTTGTGAAAACATGAAGTAGGGGTCAACCGGTCTCAAACGAACTTACCATTGCCCACACTTCGAGAGGAAAAAAACGTTCGATCACCTGAAAGAATCCGTTTTCTCCCAAATAAATCATATAAACATCCATACATGAGAATTTCCCAAGCTAGACTACAACATAGTAAAAGATTTGAAAAAATGTAAGTCAAATATATCGGTCATGAACATGTGTAGAATCCCCTAGCAAAGGGACTTTCTGTTACAAGATTTGAAGTCAGTAGAAACTCCTATAACAAGCATGGACCAAGGAGAAAATCCAAACCTCACATATCTAATAAATAATCCAACTATGAACTCTTGCTCTAAAGATAAGGAATGAAAGCCTTTCGTCGCATCATTCCTCTTGACATTTGAAGTTTTCAACATAAACCTCCACAATTGTTTGGTTGACTTAGGGGCATCCTCTAATGTTATGCCATTATCTATTTGCAAGAAATTAAACGCAGTCCCCCTCAAAAGTGATAAACATGTGATACAAATGGATAGAACCCAGGTGAAAGTTATGGGAGAACTCAAGGATGTCATGATTAGAATGGCGACACACCCAAAATTTGTTCAAGTGATTGACATCATTGTAGTAGATATCTCAGAATCTTATGGATTGCTACTTAGTTGAGATTGGTCTGAGAAGTTGAGTGAATACTTTAGCATAGACTGGGATCACCTATGTTTTCCATTAAGGGGCACATGAACATGATTAGGATCGATAGGGAAAGGTATCTCAAACATACTGTCAATGATTTAGAAGCCATTAACGAACCCTCTTCGGCATATTTCCCCGTGCTAGGAAATTATTGCTGCGACTCCGATTTTGATAAGTTCTCACCTCTCTCATTTGATGTCCCTCTTACTCAAAACTTCGAAATTACTTTTCAAGATTTTTTTTTGAAAATGGCAGAAGAAATCCTCTTCTATCAAGAACCTCTGTTAAAAACCACGGAGTAGATAGGAGGAAAGGAGGAAAGTGGTAGGCAAAAGGAAATTGGTAATTTTCTCTCACAAGTTTGGAACTTGTACTTTGATAGGTCTAAGTTGCAAGAGGGATCAGGAGCGGGGTGTATCCTCATTGATCCCAAAGGTAAACGAAATTTCCTGTCTTGCAGACTAGAATTTGAATGCACAAACAACACCGCCGAGTATGAAGCTCTGGTACAAGGGTTAAAGAAATCCATATACTTAAAAGTCAAAGAACTAAAGGTTTCCGGAGACTTTAAAATCATCGTTAGACAAGTAACGAACACTATACACTGCAACTCCCCCCACTCTAGGCATTATCAACAGGAAGTGCACAGACTAATAGAAAATTTTGAAGCCTTCAACATTACAATGATCCCCAGAAAAAAGAAAACTCTTGTTGATTCCTTGGCCACCGCTGCCTCAAGGATATCCCCTTTAGAAGACTATGAAGCCTCCCAGTTCACTTTGGAGCTACTCTACAAACCATCGGTGCCCAACAATATTTCTAATTGGAAGGTATTTGAAGGAGATGAACAGATCATAGACTTCTTAACCAATCAGGAAAATTTAAATATTTGGATATTGATGATGACATGTTTCAGGAGAAACTAGTAGAAATCAGTCCCCATCCACAAAGAGTTGAAACAAATCAATCGAATGATAAACAGAGGTTTCACACGATACCAAAAGGGGTGGCCAATTTAGAAAACCTTTTTTACTTAAGGGAAAGATTTAAGGGGTCAACAAACATAAAGGCAGGGAGTTCCTGTTCCATGTACGAAACCATAAATTTAGGAACCTCAGAGAACCCTAAGAATAAAAATCTTGGCAAGACAATATCTAAAGAAGAGAGGAAATCCTATCTCAAGTTGTTCAAAGAATATCAAGATGTTTTTTCATGGTCCTACCGAGATCTGAAAACTTATGATACTCGCATTATCCAACACAAAATTCCGTTAAAACTTGGAGTAAAATCCTTCCAATAGAAAATCCAAAAGTACCACCCATCCTTGGAGCCTCTCATGTGTCAGGAGTTGAAGAAATTACTAGATGCGAAAATTATCTTTCAGGTTAGACACTCTTCATGGGTATAAAATTTGGTTCCTGTTAGGAAAAAATGTGGGGAGATCCATTTGTGTGTGGATTTCAGAAACCTCAACAAAGAATCAAAAAAGGACAACTACTCAGTCCCACTGATGGAGAAACTCTTGTAGACCATGTCTGGTTCTGAGAGTTTCTCCCTACTAGATGGTTTTTCAGGTTACAACCAAGTTCTAGTTTCATAGGAAGACTGAATTAAAACTACCTTCCGAACCAACTGGGGAAACTTTTCTTATAAACACATTCCCTTTGGGTTAATCAATGTAGGGGAAGCCTTCCAAAGGGCCATGGACATAGCGTTTCAGGGACTAATAAACAAATGTGTAGTAGTTTATTTGTATGACGTGACTGTGTATTCAAAGAATTGAGAAGATCACATCCAACACCAAACCCATATTTTCGAAAGGTGTAGGAAATACAGTATATCTTTAAACCCTAAGAAAAATATCTTTGGCATTGAGGAAGGGAAACTATTAGGTCATATTATGTCTCAATAAGGACTTCGTATAGACCTAGAATGAATTAGGGCAATAGCTCAGCTTCCATTACCCCACAACAAAAAGGCTATGGAATCCTTCTTTGGGAAAATCAATTTTTTGAGGAAATTCACCCCCCATTTTGCTAAAACCATCAAACCCTTACAAACGATGATCCACAAAGATGTTGAATTTAAGTGGGATGATGAATGGAAAAATGCGTTCAACAATATTAAGACTGCAATATCTCAAGCTCTAGTCTTGCAAAGTCCCGACTTTAGCAAATATTTTTTCCTCTACACTTTGTCCTCTGACCAATCATTAGCTGCAGTATTAACTCAGAAGGATGATGACAATAATGAGGCGTTGGTCTCATTTATGAGCACTAGGGCCGAAATAAAATACCCTGCTATAGACAAACATGATTATGCAGTGTACAAGGCAGTAAAACACTTCATATCTTACAACCTAAAAAACCACACCAAAGTTATTGTGCCTCCTCCTACAGTTTGATACCTATTCCCTCAAAACCAGATTGGGGAAAGAAGAGGAAAATTGATGGAAATAGTCCAAGAATTTGATCTAGATATAAAACCTGCCAAATTGGTTAAAGGACAAGGATTATGTAAACTGGCATCTGAAGCCCAGGACCAAGTAAATGAAGACCCTGGGTGGGAGAATGAATTAGGATTATGGTATAGTGAAGCTTCATACATATCCCTAGGGAAGGAGTCTTGGTATGGGAAATTATTTGATCTCCTGCATCATGGGACTTTCCTAGAAAACCTAAACCCTAAGAAAAGGAGAGCCCTCAGATGAAAATTGACAAAATATTCTCTCATAAATTCAGTGCTCTTTCRCGTTAATTGTGATAGTGTACTTTTAATATTTCTTGAAYGAGAAGACACAGACAAGGTTCARAAAGGATCTCCRTGATGGTCYTGTAGGTGGACACTTCAYAGGAAATACCACCGCTCACAAAATACTGAGAGCYGACAATTATTGGCCTACTYTGTTCAGGGATGCTCACACATACCCTAGGAGTTGTAAAACTTGTCAAATAAACATGGGGAGGGAAATGAGAGAAACTATCCCAGTCCAGCCTGTGGTCGTCTCTAGGCCATTCAAGMAATGGGGGTTAGATATCATAGGAGAAGTTACACCGAGTTCTTCAAAACAACATAGATACATACTGACTGCCAAACAATATTTCACGAAATGGGCAGAGGTCGTCCYTCTGACTCATGTAAACAAAAAGGTGGTGATCCAATTCATAGAAMAATAGCTGATCACAAGGTTCAATATGCCTTCTRTCCTTGTTAACATATCTTTCTCTAGAGAAAGGAATCATAATCATATACGCTGCAAACTACTATCCACAGGGGAAYGGAGTGGCARAATCAGCTAATAAGAACCTAGTGAGGATATTAAAGAAAACAGTTGTAGACAACCAGAGGAATTGGCACAGTTCACTTCATAATTCCTTAYGGGATGATAGAGTAGCACCAAAATAAGCTATAGGGAATTCCCCATACTTTCTGGTATACGAACAAGAATCCATTCTCCTGAATAGATTATATCTTCCATCTCTTCAGCTTTCTCAGGAATCTAGGACAACCCTCATCAGTTATTCAACAAATAATTGATACCCTCCTCATGATGGAATAAGAAAGGGAGAAAGAAAAATCAAAGTTCATTGCTCATCAACAAATAGATAAAAGGTGGTTTGACAAGCATAAGGCTAAAGAGAATAATTTTGAAGTAGGAGACTTAGTCTTGAAATGGGATAGAGTGAATGAGTTGAAGGGAAAACATTCAAAGTTTCAGAATCTATGGCTCAGACCTTTTCAGGTAGCCAAGAAACATGGGATAGGCACGTATCAGTTGCAAAATCTGATGGGGGAACTTGACGCCCTCCCGGTGAATGGCCAAGCTCTAAAACAATATTTTTGTTAAAAAAAAATGTATGTGTTTTCATGATATTTTGTTTTTAGGTAGGCTGATTGCAGAGTCCTTCATTTTTGTTCTCTTGTTATAGTTTTTTTTGCGCTTTGAATTGTGTGTTCTGCAAGGCATTGGTTGACCTTAGTTCATGTGGTATAACAAACTTTGTTCCTATTATAGCAAGATTTGCATCACCCTATGAAATCTTTCACAGAGGGCCTTATTCCATTTCCCTATGCAGACTTATCTTCGATGTTGATAAAATCCAGAGACAAAAATTAATATTTTTCCACTTGTACACATCTTGCATACTATACAACATGCGTATACGCAGGCTACTCCACTACAACCCATGTACATCAGGATTTGTGCCAGAAAATGAAAATTAAATGTCGGCTTTCCATGTCATGATAGGAGATCTATGATCCTTGGCCTTCCATATACTGGAAACGTTCTGACTTGGCCCTTCAGTTCCATTTTGAAGGATATAAATGGGCCAATTTCGAGCTATGGAAAAGGGAGAAAGAATTCAACTTTGAGAGAAAAATTACTCTCGAGAAATTATTACTTCATATTGAGTATGCATCCCTTTGTCCTTTAACTCTGAACACAGTGTTCAACCCCCAAGCTCTTCCCTTATTGATGGAGAACTCCATCGTATCCCTTATATGAGCTTGCCTTTGGTGGAGGATTGAATTGGTGGAGGCCTAGCTGGAAGGAAATTAGTTTCTCAGTTCCGAACCATGCCGACACAGAAGTCTGTAATGTTTTCACTTCTGCTGATCATTTATTAATAGAAATACTCCTTTCCGGTCCAATTGATATCTTGCAAATATATGAGTTATTATCCATGGGCGTATTTGTTATGTATATTAATGGATTATGCTATATAATGTGCTAACCTTTTATATTATCACCATATGCTTGCTTTGATTGTTTGTTGAGAACTTGTTGCAGGTATAAATCTTTGGGTCAAAGTGCTCAACGGTGAACATCATCGAACATATGGACGAGGTAGGCCTCTTTCTTATCTCTCTTGCATATTGGTTTATATAGCATGTTTTTGGGATAGAGTTGACTTCTACATTCATATCCATCTGTTGTAGTTTACCCTACTCATAGAGAGATTTTCCTTGTAACAGAATTGGTGACCATACTGGGGATTGATCTTCTTTCTTAGGGTTTGGAGTACTTTTCTCCTTACATTGCTCTCGTTTGTATTGTGGTTCTTGTTGTATCATTTCTTGACAGTTCCTGTTCACTTTGGGTCTAAGTTTTTAGCCTTTCTCCCTTGCCTGGCCTTGTTTTGAAGCATATACGTGCCTTTTTCCTTGACAATCGCATACATATGCTGGTTGTCTCACTACAAGATCTGTATATACGCTCTGTTTTCATGAACAATCACATACATCAGTTTGAATTTCTTGTTTTCTGGGTCTGGTGGTTGTTGGGAGGGATTTGATGTTTGCTGAGCCTTCTTAGGTCTCTGTAGTGTCTGTTGAGTGCTTGTGGGATGACAAGAAACCCTCTTTTGGTTGAATTTATGGGTGAAGTCTTTCTCATCATATTGTCATTTTTTATTGTCCTTGTACATTGGGCTGGGTGTTTTGTTGCTTGGTATTCTGCTTGAGCTATTTCTTTCTATACACAATATAGTTTATATATCAAGTTGCTTATCAGTCCATGCATTTTCTTTTTAATATATTGAAAATACAAAAAAAATAGGCATTTTTCATTGCTTGGCATTTTTGTCTTTTAGAGTCTTTTTCATTAGCTTAGTGCATATAGTGAAAGATTGGATTTTACTTCAGAATTGCAAAGTTGAATTTGAAAATTGCATTGGTTTTTAGAAGCATATCATTCATTGAAAGTTAAAGTTAGGACTTTGCATTATTTTCATATTTACTTTTCTTGCAGAGTCATAACACCATGAGTTTCACTACCATGCCTTTTTGAGTAATCACGACCATTAAAATTAACACTATAATTTAAAATTGATTAGTCATGATTTTATTTTCTAGGGTGCACAAACTAGCCTAGGATTTAGTGCCTTGGAAGAGGATTTTTGTGAGTAAACTTCTCCAAGATAATTAAATAAACATATGTGTCTGAGTCAAGGAGTGGATAAATCCATTGTATAATTGGTAAGATCAGGAGGCTCTAATCACACTAGAGTTAATCACAAGGTCACGCAAAGTTGGTTGAAGGGATATCCCCCCGATACCTTCCTAGCATTAGAGATATTTATGGGGATCTATTTGTATCTGGGGATCTTGCTAGTTCCTTTACCTCCGTAAGAGGCAATACTTTTAAGGTTTTAGGCTTTGCTACACTGCCCATATGGTGGAACTGACTTACGACTGCTCTCCTGTGCATCGATTATACAATGGTTTATTAGTTTCTTGACTTAGGTGTCTCGTAGGTTACTTGCAGGGGTTATTCTGCAGGTACCCTGGGTCAGATAAGGTTCGGACAACACACAACCCTTATGGAGAATTACCTCTCTGGGGGAATTTGACTGACTATTTGTTAATCCCACGAGGGCCCTTATAAATTATTATGTTACCTCCGATCTTTAGCAGGGAGTCTCAAGCCCCTCTTGGGAGAGACATACCTTCTTTAGGGAGGGAGGCCACTCAACCACTTTACCCTGTTTGCATGCATATTGGCCGTTTGACTTTTTGTGTGCTCTTTGATTACTATTTGGCCTTAGGATGTATATATATTTTTTATATTTAGAGTCTTAAGTCATCGTGGAGTCAGACCAACCTCCCCTTCGGTCCCATCGCTTGTTACAGTTACCACCAGATTTCAAGTCTTTTCTTTCTGAAATGCGTAGAGTTATTAGGAGTGGTACACACACATCCACTGTTTAGACTTGTGATTCTACAAGGATGTGTACTGAAACTAGTCTTCAAAATACCTGGATCCCGTCGAATCCCATACCTACTATAGTTAATGTCACCCCTTCAACTCCTACAACCTCCATGGTTGTAGTGACGAAGGAACCTATCATTACTATGGCCCGACCTATAGTAAATGCTCAGGATACCACCTAGAACCCTTTTGGGTCTCTTGGTCACTCACCGAGCTACAATGTTCAATCCATCCCTATGGCTTCTAGTCCTTTTTATTATGGTATGCCCAACTTTACTTTGCAGTTTTTGAACTCCATCCCAATTGATGACCTTAATGCTAGCATTGGGCTTGGGGGCAGTACACCTCCGTACACTCCTTTTTCATTTGGTGGATATAAAATCCCTCAAATGACTCCTAATATGGGAGGCTTCCCTGCATTTAACCCTGGGTCTAATCCTCTTGCTTCTAGGTGGAACAACCAACCTCACGGACAAGCTTCGGCTCAAGTTCCATCCGACAAACCTACCTCCTCAGTGCAGATTCCAACCAATACTTTTGGCACGATGAATCCACCTCTATCCTCCGGATTCCCACCTGGAGGAGGTCAGTTTTATGCTTTGGGAAACCCCCAAACCTGGATCTAATCTGATTGGGGGAAATTTCTATAACCCTCAACAGAACATTCCTACTGAAATGATGCCCAACCAACCTTTTATGAATAATCCTGGAGGAGGGCCTTATAATCTCGAACAGGGCCATGGTGTTTACCAAAACCCTAGATGGCCTGAAGTTCCTCAAGCACAATCTTTCCTAGGAGCTTGGGGCCAGATATCGCAACCCCGTCTCCCTTTTCTGGCCATGCTTAATCTACCAAACTTGTCTAAGTTTATGAACACCCAAATGAGTCATGATCCTACATGGCCCCCCGTCCCCACCAAGCTTCCTTAGAACATTCCTATGTTTGAGGGTAAGAATGGAGAGGATCCTGGTGATCACGTCACTACCTTTCATATTTGGTGCTCATCGAATTCCCTTAATGATGATTCTATTCGTTTGAGATTATTTCAACGCACCCTCATTGGAATTGCTGCAAAATGGTATATTAAGCTACCTTGGGGGACATATGGGACCTTTAGTCAGTTGGTAATGGTCTTCCTTAACCACTTTTAGTTGCCCATTCGTTATGATGTTGGCATAGAAATACTGTCAACTTTACACCAGGACACCACCACTAATATCTCGGATCATATCTAGGAGTGGCATAGATGGAAGAGGTTGATTAAGGCCCCTATACCCTTAGAATTTATTTTAGAATGGTTCCTTAAGTATTTTTATTCTCCTATCTCGAAGGACATTGCTACTTCCAGGGTTATCACTGAGAAAGAAGTGATCTTTAGAGCCTAACAATTAGATTTAATAGACACTCAGTCTAGGATATTACACCACCTTATTCCTGACGCACTACGGTCAAATTACGACCCTAGATGAAATCCCAGACCTCATGCTAATGGAATTGTAGGTTTTGCCAATATAAGATCCACAGACTTGGTGACAAGCCATTTGACAGAGTTGTCTCTAGATGGGTCTGCAGGAGGTCGAACTTCGTTTGTGTCTTCCAATCCCACTCGGTCGATGGATGTACTTTTCGTGCAATCGTCGACCAACCCAAATGGTAACCAACAGCTAGGAGGGAATTAGAATAAAGGACATAATACTCATAAGGGTGGAAAAAATGGTAAT
>JASDQU011444480.1:2756-16673 GCA_032191745.1 Picea mariana
AACAATTAAGCAAGCACAATACTAGACTGGCTTTACGTCACAACAATTAAGATGGAAGCACAGTACTAGGCTGGCATATCTCAACATAACAATTAAGTTGGAAGCACAGTACTAGACTGGCTTTATGTCACAATAATTAAGTTGGAAGCACATTACTAGGCTGGCGTATCTCAACACAACAATTAAGCTAGAAGCACAATACTAGACTGGCTTTACGTCACAATAATTAAGCTGGAAGCACAGTAATAGGCTAGCATATCTCAACACTGCAATTAACTTGGAAGCACAGTACTAGATTGGCTTTACGTCACAACAATTAAGTTGGAAGCACAGTACTAGGATGGCATATCTCAACACAGCGATACTCCACCTTTCGAGGGAGGTCCTTTCAGACTATACCAAGCTTATGTCGAAAGTGCTCAAACTTTACACAAGATAGGCTTGGTCAACACATTGACAACCTGTTCATCCGTGCTAATATATTGGAGCTTTATGGCTCCTCTCTACACTATGTCACAGATGTAATGATATCATATCTCTATGTGCTTCGAGTTGTCATGAAATACAAGATTCTCTGTCATCTTTATGTAGCTCTGGTTGTCACATAGGATCGTGGTTGCTTCCATCTCTAGGTCGAATAGACCAGTCAACAACTTTCGAATCCATATAGCTTCGTAGCTAGCAGAGCACGCAACAATGTATTCTGCTTCCACTGTACTGAGAGCAATGTTGGACTACTTCCTACTCTACCATGAGATCATGGTTGATCCCAAACTAAAACAACATCCTGAAGTACTCTTCCTGTCAGAGACACTTCCAACCCAATCTGAATCAATGTACCCACTCAATGTGAAATCATGATCTCCATAATAACTAAGAACACAATCTAATGTACCTTTAAGGTACCTCATCACATGTTTTGCAACAACGAGATGAACATGTCTGGGTTCTACCAGAAACTGACTCAAAGTGTTCACGGAAAAATAGATATCTGGTTTGGTGTTCGTCAGGTACATCAGCGATCCAGTGATCTATCTATAAAGCATGGTATCAATCAATTATGACGAAGTTTCGACCAGTAGCTTCAGCTTTGCTTCCATGGGTGTATTCATGGACTTGCACTCCAATATGTCAAATCTCTTCAGGATTCTGACTGCATACTTCCTTTGGTTAAGGAAGATTCTCTCTGGGCTCTGTCATACCTCAAGACCTAAGAAATAATGCATAAGGCCAATGTCTTTCATCTCAAATTCTGCAATGAACTTCTTCTTACTCTTGGTGATGAGATTTTCTTCTCTAGTTAAGAATAAGTCATCTACATACAGTAGCAATATCACCAGCTCATCATTCATAACCTTGAAGTAGAGGTCATAATCAGTTTTACTCGTGGTAAAGCTCATCAGGAAACTATCAATTATGTCATATCAAGCTCTAGGAGCTTGCTTCAACATGTATAGATACTTCTTCAATTGTCAGACATGAGTTTTTTTATCTTCAATCTTGAAATCAATTTTTCTCATTACATTGTACCAATCTGGTACACTTTCTCAGTTGCAGCTCAATCTGCACAATTATGTGCTCGCTCTATGTGCTTTCTGTAAGGCACTATTTTTCTCCTTGTCTGGGAGTATGTCCTCTACTCTCTCTTCAGCTGTGCCTTCTAGAATCTGGGACTCTGCACCTGCAACTGCTCTGAGGCTGAAAATGACTACTTCATCCTCACTGTGGTTGCTAAAATTTGAGGGTAACTCCTCTTATTCTATCACAGCAACAGTTTCATCTGAGAGTAACTGCAGCTTCGAAGCTTACTCCTCAATTAACAAGTGTGTCTGTATCTAAGTGAGGTGTTAGCCTCCTTATTTATACAACTCTGGCACGTGTGGAGGTGTCTTTTCACTGGCAGGGCCAACTTCTTCTTCTGGGTGGTTCTAACCACCTTTAATATATATTATGGGGCCCTTTAATATATTCCGGAGCCGACTTCTTATTCTGCCTATTACAATTATGTTTTGACCAATCCACAAAATGGGATTTGTTCTTTTACAATAGTCGACATGATCAATCCACAAAAGGGGATTGATCTAATGAATAATACATCAATAATAATTAGAATACACTTTGCAGTTACATTATTTCAACACCAAAAAGGTTGAAAATTGATCTAGTCTTTTTCTACCATATCTCAAGAACCCAACAAAACTGACGACACTGAAATCGGATGAACGGGGCTCCCATAAATGGCCCGCAAAGGTGCTCTCCTCAATGGCTTTCCTGCATAAAAATGGCTTTGGCTTGGAAATTCTTCAACATAAACTTGTTCTAAACCTCCTCCTTGGCTTCAAGAACCTCTTGTTTATATAGGCCTGAAATTGGTAGCAACCTCCCAACTTCCTCCCAAGATCTGGCCTCAAAAGGGCCCAAGATCCTACGAAAATGACCAAAATCCCCTCAAACTGCTGAGAAAATCATTAAAAAATCTTTATTATAAAGTAATAAACCCACTTTTGCAAAAATCAAGGGCGCAACACCTTTTTCGCAGGCTCTCGGTCACCTGGCGCGCTCCATGTGGCCTAGCACTAAAATGTTGGGAGCGTTGGCCCCTCGTGTTCTGGGTCTTGGTCCCATGTGTGGCCATGTGCCCACACCCCTCGCTCCCACGTGCTCTAATACAGTTAGGCCCCTCATTCATTAGCTCCTAGACTAGCGCCCTAGTCAACGGGCTAACCCGACCGACTGAGCGCTAACCGTTATCTGCGTGCCAAACAAAACAAGAGAGGTTCATATGTAGTTACATGGGACCGGGATCCAGGGCTAGGCTCCAGGGATATTCCACAAACCTTCGCGCCAACAGTTACAGTTTAGGTATTTTTATTGGGTAAATCAGTAGATGCGAGCATGAACTAATCCCCCTAGATCCACCTAGATCTAGAACAAAACAAGACAGAACAAGACGCTTTCCCTAAGTTGTAATCATTGAGTTTACTATCCAAAGAGGAATAGATAACATACCTTATGAATCTCTTCCTTATATATTTGTTGTCCCTGCTTCACTCCAATGCTCTTGTAGACTCAGATCTGTGATAACACAAACCAACCGACGTGAAAGCAATAATAGTAGAACTCAATGACAACCTAAACATGTGATCAAGGAATCATGTAATAAAATACTAATCATTTTATGGGAAAGAGACGTGTCACCGTATTATATTAATGAAAAGTGGAAGATACAACTGAATTGCCTTGATGTTGCAAGTTCCCTTTTAGTGGTCCTTCGTCCCAACACACACATACACTTACTCCAAAATTCGCATGAAGATAATCCACAAAATCTTGATGGACAAATGGAGGCCTCAAGCATCACTAAGAATAGGATTCTTCACAAAATCTTCAGTCTATTCTCTCGTCAATTCTCTGCTTGATCTTGCTCAATTGTGCTTAACCTTTTCCATGAGAAGCTTGTGATTATATAAGAGAAGGTAAGGTGGTTAAAAGGATGAGGATGATCGCACCAAATCAGAGAAACCAATAGGATCACAACCATATGGACGTCACCTCAAATTCTAGAAGATTCCCCTTCTAGAAACTTCATGAAACCTCTTTCCTCTTTTAGTTTTGGAATGTCGCCGCACCCTACCTATATAGCAACCTGCGGCAATCCCGCGGGCCAGCTATAGGGCAGCCTGGGAAAATGATGGATTTCTCAATTGTGTAGCATGGGCAGCCTATGAACCCTTTCTAAAAAGCAGCTTTGTAAGGTAGGAAAGAAGCTACTCTTCTCAGGCAAAAGCCATGTTGGGAGCCTGAATACATGTCTGTGATGTCATCATTAGAATGACCAAAATAATGTGTAACAGAATGCCCCCCAAAGTATGAGGCTAGAACTCATGACAACCAAAATACTTTGTAAAAATGCGTGTATGTGTCAGGAACAAAGAGCGCACCAATTAGGAACCTGCAAACAATCAAGCATCCGCATAATATTACATCATGTATGAAGTTAGGCATTCCCATGTTCAGACTATAAATGATTGACATCATTAATAAAGTCATGGCCACCAATTATACATTGTGGATCCATGTCATCAAGATTCTACATAGCCACCAGGAATACACTGTGGATCTATGTATAGGAAAATTCAGACACAGACATAGCCACGAGACATACAAAGTGGATCTATGTGCCAACTCAAATCATAAATACTCCATCACAACCTAGATAAAAAATAATGAGGTCCATGGTCTTCAATCCTATTGTCCGTTAGTACGAATCTGTCCATGTGATTATAAGTGTTGAAGTCGAACATGGTCAGAAACCACTTGATTACCAGTCGTTTAATGAAAACCATTATCAAGTGTGAGGGAAATCACCATTGATGTCAATGACCCCCAAGGTACAATAGTACAATCCAATGAGTGTGAATAAATGATTTGAAGTCGAACACTCGATGGAATCTCTCGATCAGGAATCTATAATGTAAATCCACTGTCGAAAGCAAAGAAACTTGCCATTGAGGCATGTAGGCTCTAAGGCACTAAGTAGTTTCTAAGTCTCATTCTTGGATAATGAGTTGAAGTCGACAGGAAAAGACTCGTCACAGGAGGGACTTGATGTATCCCCCATCAGATGACATGAAACAAGTAACAAATTTAGGGTAGAGCAAAGTACGAATATGATTTGGAATGGACACAAGGAAGGCCGACATGATAGGAATCGACAATTGCAGATGGTCGACTCAATAGAGGGCTCAGTTGAACTTCTCTTGAACATATGGATGGCACAACGCTGGGCTTGGCAGCATTGACTCAAAGATGACCTGAGATATGAATTCAAAAAAAGTCAAACAAGAGGCAAATGGATTTCCCAACCCAGATTCAAATGATAAAGGGGGTGTCATGTTTAAGAGCGACGCTAACTGCCACTAACACAAGTATAGAGACACATCCCTTTCCCAAATTTTCCCCCACCATTTCTAGCAAGTACCTCTTTATTTTTATGCAAGCTTGAGGAGGATAACATATGCTTGTTTATGTAAGCTCATCCTTCGAATGAGTGCCTCGGAGTATTTTTAACGAACCCTAAGAAGGAGTGGTTTGGTCCCGTATGGGTCTGTCGATGTTTGTCTAACGAGTCCAAAGATAGAAAACTCGAAGGTTTTTCATGTTTATAGAGTCTGGAAAAACACTTAAAAGAGAACTCTCTCAGTTCATTTTTCGTAAAATAGTTCGACAGGACCGAAAAAGTGATAAATTATTGCCCGTTGAACTTTTTATTCAAATACTTTTATGAGCGTGAATAGAACAAGGTCGCTCAACAATCTTTTCGTTTTTAAAGAGTGCAAAAAGATCTTAAAGATTACTCCGTAAGTTTCATTATTTTTGTGTTACCATGACGAGTACGAAAAGACGACAAAAGTATACTCGGTTACGTTTTCATCAATTTTCGAGCACGAGAACGAACAATGACTAAGCCTGAGGTTTTTCTAAAAAACCCTCAAAAGTAATCATACATGCGACGAAAAAGACAAACAAATCACAAAAAGTTTATGTACTCTATTGTTCTGAACCCGAGCCTGCTCATCTGCAAGAAATAACACTCACGAGACCATTAGGTTTTTGAGAAAATATATTTAAATAATATAAAATATATTTAGAAAAAGGTAAAAAATGAGATAAATAGAGGTAAGAACTCATTTTCACTATTTCATTCATATTTGATCAAAAACTTTGTCCAAAAGCCTTTTTTCACCTCAGATTTCGACGGTCGATTGCGGAGAGCTCGAGTGATTATTCGGCGAGCAGTTTGCATGAAAACAATAAGTGCCTCGTCCTCTTCCTTTCTAATGGTTTAGAATTCATTTTAACCAGTTAAAAGATGAATTTTGGGGTGAATTTTTTGGACCTTGGGTGCGCACTGGGGCCACAGCAGGTGCCCTATATCGGGGCCTGCGGAAATCAAATATTTCTGCAGGCGCCTAACGGTTCACCTGCGGAAACCCCGCTCTGTAAACAAGGCCTAGTTGTGGCAGCATAAAACTAAAAAGAAAAAGATACAGTGGGCCAAAAAGAATTTCAAATTATCATAATTGAAGGTGCTAACCCCTTTCTTTCCATTCCCATGCAGGTATCTTGATTGAAAAAATGTTGGAATGGAGAGAAAGGGAACATGAAGACGATGATGCAATGGATCTGAATTATCTAGGTGCCATAAATGCCCTAAGACAGAGTGGTCTATTAAAATTCTTCAAGATCCAGGGCATGAGAGCCCAACTGAGACTGTTGGAACATTTGGTTCGTATGTGGGATGTGGACCAACAAGTATTCCATGTGGGTGTTCATGTGCTCTCTTTGGACATCGAAGACATCTACTTCTTGACAGGGTTGTCCCGTCATGGGGTGCAAGTGACCTTAACAAGAAGTCGAGGTGGGGGTTTACCGATGAGTGAATACATCAGACTCTATTGTGAACCTGGAACCGAAGGACGCAAGGGTAAGGTGGCTATCACAAGGGTTCGTGATCTGACCTTGAAAACCATCCTATTCACCATTTCACGGATGGTAGGGAGTGCTTCTCCACACATGGCTTTGCAGAGCTATTTACAGTATGTGATAGAATGCACATAACCTCGTGTGCTCAACTGGTGATGGGTTGCTCTGTAGCATGAAGATCCAATTAACCAAGAACAAGAACAAGGATCTAAAACAATTTGGGTACAGATCCATTTTGGTATCTTTCTTCCTGGAAAGAGTCCCTCACTTTCGCTTACATGTAGATTGGAATATACGAACACCATGAGATCCGCGGATGAAATGATGGTGTGATCTCATGTCCCGACATGTGACATGCCCCATTATTAGATATAATGACACATTTTTTGATTGGTTAGAGCCCCAGATCTTGATGATCGATGACTATGCATATGTTGGGCTCGATTTCCGCAATGATCCTGACTTAGTGTTACCCGAGGGTTCTCAGTGGGGGGAACTAGGTGAGAAAGACATTTTTCTTTTATATTGTTTTTGTAAATGTTTTCAAAATATTAAATGTTTTTATATCTTTTTCAATCTAATAACTAACCAAAACATCCTAACTATGCAGATGTAGGTCCATTCATGCCCCCGGGCACCTCCCCTTTCCAAAGGCAAGGGGAAGCAGCGATAGTGGTAGGATGGGATGCAGATGACTACGAGGCGATCGAACAAAATCTGGAGGGTTTAACTGCAGAGATCCTAGACATGTCCATCGGCGAGGTCCTGCGGCGTTTCCAGCACCATACTGTAGGCATGGCTGGTCCATTGAGATGATTGCTCCGTAGGGTAGCACGCGCAATAGTGTTTTACCGAGAGCAGCATCCATGATACTATTTTTGTAGAAGCTATGAGCTTCATTTTTGATATTTTGGTCTTCGGACAGAAAACAAACTTTTTGTAAAAACTTTTGATCGTTATATATATATACATGAGGATTCTACCGGCTTATTTTGCTTTATATGATACATGTGATGTGTGATTTGGTTTTATAAATGTCTCAGATGTCTATCTAACACATAATTAGCTAACGCATCAACCAATGTATTTAGATATCTAGGAATGTGTTGATACTCGATATAATAAAAATAACGTTCCAAGAGGTGAATTCGTAAATATACCCGTAACAAAGTAGGACTTCGAATAACATAGACATTACTTAACTGTAGCACCACTAGCTGTGAATCAAGTCGTATAACCAGATGATAGATCCCAAGTAAGATAGCATCAGTCAGCAATTCGATAACAGCGCTATACTCTACTATATTATTGGTTGCACGACCGAGGCAAACACCATGTAGACTGATAAGTTCGTCTGTGAGTGAATAGATTGCCCATGCAGTAGAATCTAGGTTTTGAGTACTACAACTAGCACCATCAGCGAAGCTGAGGTAGGGTAACAAAGACTTTAACATCTGAAAGCCAAGCACAACACAAGATAAGCGGTCGAGGGTAGAAACTGAATAATGAAGAAAAAACGCACAAACGTAGCACACATCAGTATGATAAAGTAAAATACAAGTACTCATGCCAAGATAGTCTAAGCATAGTACTTCTTCAAGTAAAGCCCATTTCTGGGTTCACTCAAAGGAATGCCATCATAATCTACTAACTCGTAAGCTCCCTTTTCCAACACTCGTTTGACAATATAAGGGCCTCGCCACATAGCCTCGAATTTCCTGGCTCCTAGAAAATCACGATCTTGTTCATAGAGGAGAACTAGATCACCCTCAGAGAAAACACGTGGCTTGACATGTTTGTCGTATTGGGCTTTGACATGTTTCTTCTAGGTTTCAATAACTAGGGTGACATCACTATGGGCTTCGTCCAATTGCATCAGATACAACAGACTTTCTTCTTCAGCAGAGGTGTTTGAGAGAAGTTCAACGACTAGTTTTAATGATGGAATTTCACATTCAATCGGTAGGATAGCTTCTATGCCATACACTAATTGGAAAGGTGTAAACCTCGTGGCAGACTTCATGGACGTCCAATAGGCCCATAATGCTGAGAACAACATCGTGTGCCAACTTGTTTTGTGAATTCCTATAATCCGTCGAAGCATGGTGATAAGAACCTTGTTGATCGCTTCGGCTTGGCCATTGGTCTGCAGATAGTAGGGGGTTGAGTTTTCATGTTGAAGACCCAACTTTTCTGTAAGCTCAGAAATCATGAAGTTTCGAAAGTGCCTACCGTGATCAGTGACAATATACTATGGGATCCAAATCGTGTGATGAGGTGATTGAAAATGAAAAGTGTTGCAGTTTTTCCAGTGTTGTCAAATGTAGGCATCGCCTCGGCCCATTTTGTGAAATAATCCATGGCTACAATAATGTATCCATGCCCCCCGACCGAGTGAGGGTTATAGGTCATGAAATCGATAACCCATTTAGCGAAAGGTTCAATGGAAACTTCAGGGTGTAAGGGGGTGGGATAAGATCTTATTTTATTGTTGTATGTTTGGCAAGCATGGCATTTTTGAACGATAGTAATACAATCTTGAAATAAAGAAGGCCAAAAATACCCGACGCGTAAGATCTTTTGGGCAGTAGCATACCCAGACATGTGACCACAACATGCTCCAGAGTGGAAGTCATTTAAAGCTTTCTCAGCTTCATCATAGGTGAGATAGCGTCGAAAAACAGAGTCAACCCCACGACGATAAAGAGTGTCACCGAGGATGATGTACTCGCGGGCTTGATAGCGTATTTGACAATGGTCAGTGCTAGACAAATTGGGCCAAAAAGTATGAGTTTGGAGATAGACAATGATGTCCCCATACCAAAGGTCATCAGAACTGATCAGAAAAAGGGACTCATCGGGTAAAGAATCCTCTGCTACATTTTCTATTTCAGTGTAGGGAAGGTCACATATCAATTCAGAAAACACCAGGGATTTCTTAGACTTAGCACGTTCAAATTCTAAGTCAAAATCCTGGAGAATGACTATCCATTTGGAGTATTTTCCCCTTAGCAATTGGCAGGTAAGAATGTGTTGCATGGGGTTGCAATCGGAAATTACGGTGGTCTTGCAGAGTAAGATATAGTGACAGAATCGTTGGACAGCTTGGACAGCTGCCAAGGCCAGTTTTTCAACATGTAAATACTTGGCTTCGATAGTCGTGAGACTCCTACTCAAATAATAAACGACATGTTCGTCATGTAAATCATCTTCTTGGACCATAACCATGGCGATGGTCAAATCCGAAGCAGTGAGATAAAGGAAATAATCTCGACTATAATCGGGCGGGAAAAGTAGTGGGATACGGGTTAAAGTCAATTTCAAAGAGTCAAAGGCTTTGTTGGCAGTGGTGTCCCATACAAATTCAGATCCTTTCTTTAATAGTCGAGTAAATCTGAGTGTTAACTCAGCGTAGTTTGGGATAAACCGACGTAGAAAGTTTTCCTTCCCTTGAAAACTTTCTAGCTGGAGACTTGAGAAAGGAGGAGGGATATTGAGAATCGCCTCAACCTTCAAAGGATCTACCTTGATCCCTTGACATGACACAATAAAGCCTAAGAGTCGGTCAGACTCCATGCAAAAGACACATTTGTGTGGGTTTAAGCATATATGATAGAACCGACAACGAAGGAAAATGGCTCGGAGGTGGGTCGGATGATCACTACGATGCATGGAATGTGTTGGTAGGTCATCTAAATATGGTTGTACAATGTGATTAATATCATGGAAAGCATAAGACATGGCACATTGAAATGTTGCACCGACGTTCTTTAAACCGAAGGGCAGTTTTCGGTAGGCAAAAGTGCCCCAAGGAAAAATAAAAGCGGTTTTGTGTTGATCTGCGGGTAAGATGTTGATCTGATTATATCCGGAGAAACCGTCCATCAAAGAGAAGATTTCACTTTCGACGCAATCGTTGACGATTTGGTCAATGAAGGGGGTAGGAAAGTTGTCCTTAGGACAAGCTTTGTTGATATCCCTATAATCAACATAGACACGGATTGTACCGTGTTTCTTGTTAACTGAAACTAGATTGGATACCCAATCAGTCAAAGCCACTAGATAAATAAATCTGGCTTTAAGAAGTTTTTCGACTTCAAGCTTAATAGCAGCCACTTTACGGGGGTGGACCGGATGAAGTCTCTACCGGACGGGTTTGGCACCCGTGAATGTCTTGATTTCGTGTACAACAATATCGAGGTCAATGCCAAAGACACATAGATTGATATCAAGTGAAAAGAATAGGTCAAAAGCAAATGGCCAACAAAAAACCACAAACTAGTTGTTCTTCCCTAGTATGGTCGCCAATTTTGTTATTGGGTAAAACGGTAGATGCAAACATGAACTAATCCCCCTAGATCCACCTAGATCTAGAACAAAACAAGATGGAACAAGATGCTTTCCCTAAGTTGTAATCATTGAGTTTACTATCCAAAGAGGAATAGATAACATACCTTATGAACCGCTTCCTTATATCTTTGTTGTCCCAACTTCACTCCAGTGCTCTTGTAGACTCAGATTTGTGATAACACAAACCAACTGACGTGAAAGCAATAATAGTAGAACTCGATGACAACCTAAACATGTGATCAAGGAATCATGTAATAATATACTAATCATTTTATGGGAAATAGACGTGTCACCGTATCATATTAATGAAAAGTGGAAGATACAACCGAATTGCCTTGATGTCACAAGTTCCCTTTTAGTGGTCCTTCGTCCCAACACACACATACACTTACTCCGAAATTCGCATGAAGATAATCCACAAAAGCTTGATGGACAAATGGAGGCCTCAAGCATCACTAAGAATAAGATTCTTCACACAATCTTCAGTCTATTCTCTCATCAATTCTCTACTTGATCTTGCTCATCTGTGCTTAAACTTTTCCATGAGAAGCCCATGATTATATAGGAGAAGGTGAGGTGGTTAAAAGGATGAGGATGATCCCACCAAATCAGAGAAACCAGTAGGATCGCAACCATACAGACGTCACCTCACATTCTAGAAGATTCCCCTCCTAGAAACTTTGTGAAGCCTCTTTCCTCTTTTAGTTTTGGAACGTCGTCGCACCCTGCCTATATAGCAACTTGCGAAAACCCCGAGGGCCAGCTATAGGGCAGCTTGCGAAAATCCCGCGGGCCAGCTATAGGGCAGCCTGCGGAAATGATGGATTTCCGCACTGTGTAGCATGGGCAGCCTACAGATCCTTTCTAAAAAGTAGCTTTGTAAGGTAGGAAAGAAACTACTCTTCTCAGGCAAAAGCCATGTTGGGAGCCAGAATACATGTCTGTGATGTCATCATTAGAATGACCAAAATAATGTGTAACAGGTATGGTCATATAACAACAGTCGTATGTGCCGAGGGATGGGGCTAGGCCCCGGCCCTTTTCCGCCCAGATATACTAGATATAACACTTTATATATAAGTTTTAGACTATACATTACAAGGAACATATGTGGGCGGGCTGGTAGCCCGACCCTTACCAAACCATTCACTTAGTCGGAGATCACACGGTCAACTTCTGTGGAGTCCAACTTTTTCCAAACACTGCGAGCCAATAGAGGGGTGCCACGTGGCAGCCCAGGACTGGGCCACGTGGCACCACGTTATTCACCCAAAACAAGGACATGTGTCAATCACCTATTCATCCATCTATATGCCCAGGTGTCAACCTAGTCATATGCCACTGTACCTGCCACGTCAGCGCCACGTGTCATACGGACTTGCCACGCCAGTCGTACAGATGTGCCACATGTCACCCTTGCAGTGGTGCCATGTGTCACCCTTGCAGTGGTGCCATGTGTCACACTCTGATTGGTCCACATGTACCTATCCACGTCAGTGCCAACATACCATGCCACGTCAGTTGTACGGCCGTACAGCCTGTACAGTCAGTTGCCACGTCAGGACTGTACGGACTATACAGTCAACATCTTTTTTGCTTGTTTGGCGAAATGAACAGACTGCGATAACTTGAGCATACAATGTATGTTTGAGCCCGTTCAAGTTGCGTTGGGTTCGTATCGATGAGGCCTACACACACGTCTGTTTTGAATTGATTCTGAGCACTTTGATTTTTAGGCCTTCCTAGACCCATTTTGGTCCCGAGATCCAATTTTGGATCACACCTCCCCACTAAAGACCTTTTGGTCCTCTAAAAGGTTGTTGACCAGTCATTAAGTGCGAGATAGGCCACCCCACTTATTCTATGTCTTCAAACTCTGTCCCATGCACCTGACTCATCAATGTAATACCCATCCAGGATGTTAGGCAATTTGTCACTCATTAAATACATAATTTCATTTATTTTCACAATTCTTCTACATTTGCTCAACAATAAATCTAAATAACATGATGAAATAAGTAATAGGTTAACTCTAAAATTTGCAGCTTAAAACAAAAGTATATACAAAATATCAATAACCAAATACCACCGAAAAATACCTCCTCCTTTGGTTGTCGAAGCTCGTTGGTTGTAATGTAGTCCCGAGCGCTTCCAAGCATTCTTTTCCTGCTTGCCCAGAGTGAAACAACGGAATCCTCCCTACCAACTAGGAGCCTAACCGGCTTCCTAGCTCCAAGAAACCTTTCAGTTTCTTGGCCCTCTGTGCCCGTGACTCCAAGAACAACAAAGCACAAATGCTCAAAGAAAACTATCACAAGAATCATCTCTTCCAAGAATTTCACAACCTCTCATCATGCTCCCACCTCTCCATCCTCCCCCTCCTCTCTACTTCTTCTCCCTATTTATCAAGTTTCCATACACACTTCCCCAAGTCTCCTCAACCACCCTCATTATTATCCATCAACCTCCCTTATCTAGATATTTTGAGAAAATATTAAAATAAAACTAAATATAATTGACTTGCATTAAGCAATAATAAATAAAATAAAAAGTCTCTGTTCTCATGCTAGCTAATAAATGTTATTTGATAATTTTCCCCAAAATGTACATAACACTCCACCATGCTCATTTAATTCATCACATCCACCATCTATCAAAGTCAAGAAAGAATTTAATGCTTCTAGATATTTGTATGCAATATAATTTACATATTCAATAAACATTCAATTAAATAGTTAATGACTCACTTTAATAATTGATACATTAATTACTTATACTAGTGTACATGGGTAGGGTATGTGTGCGTAGCTAGTGGACACATATCTCATGCATGTACTAACGATAAACAATCATTGCCTCTAGTGCATAGTTCCTATATGATCACCAAGACATGTAAGACAACAGATAAGTAATGCATCATTTAATAATCTTAATGAACTAAATTACACCAATTCATCAATAACTCATTGTCACACTTAAAATATCATTAGGAAATCAAAGAGGGTTTTAAACATGGTAGGAACCAAGTGAGTAAACAATAGTGGCATCTCTAATCCCCAATCAGTATTCTCAACTAACATC
>JASDQU011444482.1:0-23172 GCA_032191745.1 Picea mariana
ATCGATTTCTTAATGATGGTATGGACGGAGATAATGTTATTGATACAAATTAGGAAAATGAGATACATAGATTGATCCAAGACACATTTGCGGCAATGGATGAGGACAAACATGATGATATTCATGATGTTGATCCTCTACTCAAGAAGTCACAACAACATCTTTATGAAGGCTCAACAACAAATCTTCTATCTTCTATATTGTTGTTGGTGAACTTGAAATTTTTTTAATGGTCTATCAAACACCTGTCTCACACAGATCCTAACGTATGTAATGTTTTATTTATGTCATGATGACATGTACATAAATGTTGACTATTTTTCTATATTTTTATTGTTAATTAATTTGTAAAGTAGGGGTGCAACATTTATGATTAATATTCTTTACATTGACTTATTTTTTTGAATGGTTTAGATTGTTAGGTGAATTTCTATTACCACTGTCAAATATTTTACCACACACATATCGAGAAATATATTTGATTATGAAAGAAATTGGAATGGAGTATCAAGCTATTGATGCATGTCCTAATGATCATATCATATACTATGGATAATATGCATCAGAAAATGAATGTCCACAATGTCAAATAAGTATATATCAAACCGATCAAGCAACAAAAAAGGTGTATCACAAAGTTCTCCATTATATTACCACAATTCCACGTTTCCAACGGTTGTTTAGGTTCCAAAGTATAGCACAATTTATGGATTTACATATAAATAAAAAAAGTGAATATGATTTCTTTGAATGCCAACAGATGGTTCTACATTGAAGAACATCAAAGAAAAATGGCTAATTTTTAAATAAGAACCTCGTAATGTTATAATTTCATTGGCAATTGATGGTGTTAATCCATTTGGAGAGATTCATTCTTCTTACTTAGTGTAGCCCATTTTTGTTATAAAAAATAACCTTCCTCGGGTGTCGATAAAGAGAGAGCACACAATGTTGGCACTAATTGTTCCAGTTATTTAATTGGCTTGTCTTAATTTACTTGAAAGTATGAAATAATATTTAATTTCTTTGTTTCCTTCATGATAATTATATCTTTTATATATAAGGACATATAACTAAATACAATTAATGGATGTTGAACCAATTAGGTATGTAGCAAGTTAAATATATGAGTGTATATATTGAGCTCTTTATCGATGAGATGTTGAAGTTATGGGTTGGCATCACTATGTATGACATCTCTAGACCAATAGGGAAAAAACGATTTCAATTCCATGGAATACTTGTATGGACAATTCATGATTCTCCCAGGTTAACACATTTTTTTGATATGTAAATTTCCGTTGCGCTTGAATATTATATATTTTTTTGAAAATATCATGCCATTTTTTAAAATTGTAATCCTAATTTGCTACATTAATTCATATATCTTGCAGGTCTTCAAACAAAGGGTAAATTTGCATGTCCAGTTTGTGGTCCTAGGATAAAATCTCGTCGTTCAAGAATTTTAGGAAAGGAGGTGTTTGATTAGTATAGGCACTTTCTACCTAAGAACCATAGTTATCAAACTACGGAAAAAAAAGAAGAGAATGGAAAAAAACCACAAAGAATGACACCTCACCTATGGAAGTTGGAATATAATAGAAATTGTCAAGGTATGAAAATTATTTATGTATCATAATATTATAAATATTATGATTTATTTTTCAGTGAATTTTGTTTAGCGCGGTACCTAGCGATATTGATTAATTAGTGTTAATGTGAGTTGATTTATGTTTCATGAACATCGTTAAGAAATGAATGGGATTCCATGAGGAATGAAAATTTACCCCATACAATTCAATAGGTTTCCCTACTATGAGAACCTACAAATATTTCATCTATTTGATACAATGCATATCGGGAAGAATATAACAAAATTGTTATGGCGAATATTAGATGGAAGGGTTGACAAAGAAAGAATTGGAAAGATTTGTAGTGACATATAGGAAGCTAATCACACATTGCAAAGTGGGATTATTAATTCTAATGGTGATGGCTGAGAAAAAAATATTATTGTTCCATGGTTATTGACAGAGAAACAGATAAATCTTGTAAAATAATTCATTCCGAAAATTAGGTTTCCAATGGGGTTTTCTTCAAACATACAAAATATCTCAACGAAAAAAGGTGATTTTGGTGGGGTTAAAACACATGACTGGCATACATTCATTAAGGTAATTATTAGGTATATTAACATATTGGTATACATCTTTTTAGGAATTATTTTCTCTAATTTGGAAATAAATATTAATGAATTTTTTTTTTATAGTATGTTCTACCTCTATCTCTCCCGGACAGCTTTGACAACAACATAAAACAAGTTATTTATGATCTTGGAAAATACATGAGGTAAGTAATGCATTTTATAGGGAAAGTCTTTCTTGAATGGTTTGTAGCAGAACTTATTGACATATTGGGTTTTATCTGCAATTTTATTTATGCCCTGATATTATTCAAACTTTTTATATTCTTGCACCATTTGTAGCTGGATTTCATATAAAGAAATCCATAAAGAAAATATAAGGTATTGGAAGAGAAAAATTCCTTGACTAATGTATGAAATGCATAAATATCTACCTCCAGCATTTTCAAATGCACAAGAACACTAAATCATACACCAAGTTGATGAGATTGAATTATGTGGACCAGTACACACAAGGTCAATGTGGATGGTGTAGAGGCAGTTGAAGTCATTAAAGGATTTTGTTAGACAAAGAGCACATCCTAAGGGTTATAAGGTGGAGAAATATATTGTATATCAATGCATGGTGTATATTAGTCAATATGTTCCTAAATTAGTAGAAAATATGAATGTGCCTCGCATTTGGCATCTCGACTCCATCAATAAATTTGAAGGGGATGTACTATTGGGGAAAGGTAGAACGAGGACCATGAAAGGTAATTAGATGTTGTAGATTTAATATATTATATATTTAATTTTTCAATTTTATATTATCATACTCATTCATTTATTCGTGTTCCATCAACTATATTAAACTTTTCCATTGATAGCTAATTATTGATATGCAATTGTTATTTTTTCATATAGTTGGACGAGAGCGGGATGCTATACATTTATACATTGCAAACAATTTTGATTGGATGGAGTATTGAATAGAACGATGTGAAGAATAATTTGGTAGGTTATCATGGGAAGGGGTCAGTAAGATGAGTGCATCATTATCAACATGAATTTCTTGATCTTACGCAAATGGAAATTGATTTATCCTTTGGTTTAAAACATAAAAAGGAAAGTATATTCACCCACATTTTTATAGTTATTTCCCATTATATCAATATGTTTGGTTTGTTTATTTTTTGAAATTTATATTTACTAAGTCCATAGTATATGATGTTTACTAATGGACAATGCATCGTTTACTTGTTGTCCATGTTGCAGTTGAAAAACCACAAGGCTATGTGGTGTAATGGCCGTAAATTTCGTATCAAAAAGTTGGATGATAAGATGAAAGCCCCGGATTGTGGGATAAATGTAGTGTTTAAGGTCACTAATTTTTACTCTTGAAGTGACAAGCATCCAGAAGAAACCGAAAATAGGTACTATGGGTATTTGGAGGATATAATTCAGTGTGATTTTAATTCCTTTAAAACAGTTTTGTTTGAGGTCAAATGGTACAGGATATAGATGAATGAACATAATCCTAAAACAATTATTATTGAGCATGCTAATGGATTTACCATGGTTAATACAAGGGAATTTGAACAGGGTGCAAAGCCTTATGTTCTTCTAAGTCAATGTGAGCAAGTCTTTTACTCAAAGGTACTTGGTAAAGCAGGTTGGTCATACGTTGTTAGATATGATCCAAGAGGAAGACCAATAAAGTGTAATGATGTAGAGAAATATAATAATATTGAAGAATAAGATGATGATGTAGATCAGGGGCAAGTGGCTGCAAATGAAGAAGTCAAAGAAGTTGATCATCCAAATATAGAATAAAATGTTCTCATTGATGATATCAATGATGATAGTCAAAATGACGTTGATGATGACGTTGATATGAACAATCCTTTCAACATTATCGATTATGAACTAGATCATGATATAGATGTTGATTTGGATTAAGAAGAAGATGAATGATACTTAAAAGTTGGAATGTACAAGGTAAGTGATTATATGTTTTCTATGATTTATTCTATTAATTATATATTTAGTATTTATATGATTTATTGTTTTTTAAGTGTTTACTTATATAGGTTAATTGCATTTTTTAAGTTTTATTCCATTTTTGTATGTAGTGTGTTACATGTTATTTATTACGTCAAATTGGGTATGATGGAATTGAGAGTGATATGAGGGTGGGGGGGGAGAATTAGATCTTCCACCTTCATGTGGTGTCCCTATTCAGTAGAGAATGAATTATTCTTGAAACCAAGAGAAGCTCATTCAGGTTTATTGTATGCCAATTTGAGAAATTTTATGTGAAGGTGAGGTGATGAGCATGTTAAAAACAATGGAAATATGCTTCTTGAACACACAACATCCACACATAGAAAAAATACCAAACCATGAAATAATCATGAAAATTGGCCTTATCGTCAGATTTTACCTTCGAATTTGTGCTTGCATGGATTGAAATTTGACATGCATTGACGGTATGGGAGGGTTTTTAGACTCAAACATGAGTCAAACAAACAATTCAAAAACAAAAATTTTATTTTTTTATTCTATCAAAATCCAAAAATAATGTGTGCCTTCTCATGTACTTGACCTCGCTTATAACTGACATGTGAATGTGGCCAACATTGAATTTTTTTCAATTTGTGGTTATATGGACTCGAATTTGACATTGTTATGATAGACGCATACAATGAAGGTATGGGAGGGTTTCCAGACTCAAACATGAATCAGAAAAACAATTTGGAAATCAAACAACGAGCTTATAGAATAATTAATGTGAATGTGGCCTATGTTGAAATTTTTTCAATTTTTGTTTTTATGGACTTAAATTTGACATGCTAGGAAAACACACATGCATTGACACTATGGGAGGGTTTCCAGAATCAAACATGAGTCAAAAACACAATTAGATAATCAAATATTCTTTGGTTATTCTATCAAAATCCAACAATAAGGCGTGCATGCTCATGTACTTAACCCCGTTTATAACTGACATGTTGATGGGCCCAACGTTGAAAGTTTTTCAATTTGTGCTTATTGTTGGAAGATTGGTTTTTTTCATTGATGGCAAACTTATTCATTGGTTTTGGACCTCAATATTGATGAAGGTATTTGGACATGAAGTACAATGCACACGCATATACAACACCCATGGATGGATAGTATACATTATGTTGTTTCCAGTAGTAGGTGGAACGTCACGTGGATCCTCATGGTTGAGGAGAAATGAATTTTTGAAGATGACAAAGTGAATTGAAGAAGGAAGTACAGGTCGACCCTGAAGACAAGTAAAGACAAGAATTACAAAATAAGAAAGTTTCAGGTCGACCCTAACGTTAAAAGGAAGTGACATAAAGGGTATAAATACATCTCAATAATCATTCATTTTTCAACACACACAAGTTTGTTAATGAACAAGGAGATATAAATCGAATTTTAGAGGAAATCTAATGTAAAGAAGACCGAATTTCAAGGGAGGATGAAGTCTTTTGGTGATGTGTTCTAAGGTATGTTATTTATAGGTCATCTTACCATTTTCACTATAACATTGTTTCTATAAAGATTCAAATGGTGAAATGTTTATGCTATTAAGACATATATAGGTACCTATGGAAAAACATTCTGCTCTTTATTCGCTATAATTTTGGAGATACACTATGTGGAAGATAGGGTTTTTTACTAGTCTTGAAGCTAGTCATAAACATGTGTTCCGGGTAAAACAATCATAACGTCTTCATAGATAATCCAAATGAAGTGAGACAAATTGCATTGGAAAGAGTAAGGGTGTTAGTTTCTTTTGGACAATTTTTAGAATCTTATGTTAAATATTGAGCGCAAGGTATGTTGTACAAGTTTGCTCTCCTGAATAAACTAGAACTGAATAAGGTCTACCATTTTCTCTATAACTCTTTTTCTGGGAGGATTCAAGGAGTGAAAGTTGGAGGAGTTTCAGAGAATACATTGAGTTAGATTATCTACAGGATCATAGTTTTCTAAGAAGTGAATAATTATTGAAGTTGAAGAAGTTGAAGAAATCATTATTAGGTTCTATGTGATGGTTAGTTGATGGTGATGATTTAATGTAAAGTTTTTGTATCTCTCATATATTCTTGGGTGGAATGAATGGGAAAGGATGGAGAGGTCAAACCTCTCTTGATATTGGAGGATTGTATCTTCCTTTTGGAGGTTTATCCCTCCCTTTATATTTGGAAGTTGTATCTACCTTTGGATGTCATTACTTCCCTTGAACAATAACTATTGGTTATTTCTCATATATTGTGCATGGTGTATTGTGGTGTATTGGTTTAACTCTTCTACCATTGTTCATTAATCATTTGATATAATTGAATATACAATCTGGTTGAAGTATAACTTGAAAAAGTTTCCAAAATTGTTGATACTGATTCACCCCCCTCTCAGCATCAACAATTGGTCTCAAAGAAGGTTGCCTTCAGAATAGTTTAACCACTGGAAGGAAAATCTTGAGCAGAGTTGGATGACCATGAGCACATTTCAAATGGGATTCAAATATTTGATGGAAGAAACTATGCATACTGGAGTGATAGAGTGAAAAATTACCTAACATCTTTGGGAGTAGACATTTGGTACTCAGTTGTAAATTTCTATGTAATCCCAAATAATGCTCCAACTGATCCAAATGAGAAGAAGCTTATGAGTTGTAATTCAAAATCCAAACATGTTATTCTAGGAGAATTGACACCAACCATTGCTATAAAAGTGATGGGCTACATCACGACTAAAGAGGTATGGGACAAAATCACAAGTATCTATGAAGGTGATCCAAAAGTTAAGCAGGTCAAGCTTCAACGACATAGAGCGGAATTTGAAAATTTGAAGATGGATGAAAAGGAATATATTGCAACCTATTTTCTTAGATTTGATGAATTTGTTAATGCTATCAAAGGATTAGGTGAAGTGATCAATGAATAATTCGTTGTACAAAAAGTGTTGAGATCACTTCTCTTGAACTATGATGCTAAGGTCCCCACCGTTGAAGAAACTAGAGACTTGACCAAACTGACAATGAATGAATTACATGGGTCTCTTATAGCATATGAAATGAGAACAGGTACATAAAGTGACCAACCAAACAATAAATCATCCTTTAAAGACATAAACAAGACAAAAGACAAGGACAACGACCTTGATGAAGAAATAGAAAATTTCGTAAGAAGGTTCCAGAAGGGAAGTGGAAGATACAAAGGTAAGTCTCCTTTCAAATAATTTAATTGTGGTAGAATGGGACATATTGTTGAAAAATGGTACTATAAAAAGAGAAGTCTCAATAAAAAGATCTTCTACTCCAAGGATGATGACATCTACTCAGATGAGAGTGATGAAGAAGATAATGATGGAGGAGAAGTCCTCTTCATAACCCAAGAAAACCAAGATGATGATCACAAGAGTTCTAAAGAAGAAGAAATCATTTCTAAAGAAGATCCAGATGAAGAAACCAACCTTGATTCCTTTTGGGGATACAAATACAATGCAGAGAGTGAACAAGAAGATGAGAATCTTGAAAAGTTGAAGCATGTTGAAACCAAAAATAACAAGCTTAGAAACACAAACATAATAGTAAAAGGTGAATTGAGTAGTTGTGAAGAAGAGAATTACAAGATTGAAAAGACCTTTCATAGATTGAAGGAACAATTAGAATATTATGAGAAATTTAAAGAAGAATTGGATCACACAAAAGGGGAGCTACTATTGACAATAGAAAAGTTGAAGAAGTTCGAAAAAAGCAATGAAAAAATAGATGAGATCCTTAGCAGTCAAAGATATCCAAATGACCAGACAAGACTAGGATACAATGATAGTTTGAAGACAACAAAATAAGAGAAGGAAGATGAAAATGATGAAACCAAAACTCCAAAAAAAGTTTAACAACAAGATAGAAGACTAGAATTCAGAAGGAATGAGACATCAAGAATATCCTCTCCCATCGGGTATGAAAGAAATAATTATGAGGGAAACTATAGAAGAATAGATCATGAACCTAGATGGACCACACCACAAAGAAGATCACTTACTCCCAGGTATAAAAATTTCTTTCTTGGACATTGTTATACTTGTGGAAATTTTGGACACAAGGCAATCAATTGTAGAATCAATGAAAGGAATAACTACGCAAGATACATGAATGGCACAAATAATAGATATGGAAATGTTCGTAGGCCTGTCAACATAAATTATAATCCATTTGACCCATTAATGGATCAAAATATTGTATGTTACAAGTGCAATAATATTGGTCACAAAGCACAAGATTGCAGAGAGATGAAGGAAGAAAATCGTATGCCAAATGTCCCTATACCAACTACAACATGGAAAAGGAAATAAATTCCACACAATGAAAACTGTCGAATAGAATTGGTCGCTAAATAATGCAAAGAAGAAGATGAATGGTTCATAGACAGTGAGTGCTCATCTCATATGACTGGAGATCAAAGCAAATTTTTCATCTTCAAGAAAAAGGGTGGAAATGTTGCATTTGGAGATGACTCATCTACCAAAATACTTGGAAAAGGAACTGTAAATATTGGAAGAGAAAATGTAAAAGAAGGAAAATTCCTATTGGTTGAAGATATGAAGCATAATCTCCTCGGTGTCAGAAAAATATGTGATCAAGGATACACTCTTACATTTGACTCCCGAAAATGTAAAATCAGAGAAAATAACTCAGGAAGATTGGTTGCAACTGCAACAAGAAGACCGAACAACATATACATCCTAGACATGAAGAAGAGAGAGAAGACATAAGACACACAAAAGGATTCCAAGGAAGAAAAAGCCCCAAATACTAAAAATAAGGATGAAGTATTATTGAGTGCCACATGTTCAGGGGGAGCAACCCCAAAGAAGAAGTTCACCCTATGTCATTAAACTCACGAGGAGCAACCCCACCCTTTTCCATTGATGTAAAATGGGGAGAGAAATTGGGATCATGATGACAGGGGGAGCATGAGTGTTGCCATCAATGACAAAGGGGGAGATTTTTGGAAGATTGGTTGTTGTCATTGATGTCAACCCTAGTCATCAGTTTTAGACCCCAATATTGATGAAGGTATTTGGATATGAAGGACAATGCATATGCAGATACAACACCCATGGATGGATAATATACATCATATTGTTTCTAGTGGTAGGTGGCACGTCACATGGATCCTCATGGTTGAGGAGAAATGAATTTTTGAAGATGAAAAAGTGAATTGAAGAAGGAAGTACAGGTCAGCCCTGAAGATAATTAAAGAAAATAATTACAAAATAAGAAAATGTTTGTTCGACCCTAATGTTAAAAGGAAGTGACATAAAGGGTATAAATATATCTCATTAAAATTCATTTTTCAACACACACAAGTTTGTTAATGAAAAAAGAGATATAAGTCAGATTTCAGAGGAAATCTGAAGTAAAGAAGATCGAATTTCAAGGGAGGATGAAGTATTTTGGTGATGTGTTCTAAGGTATGTTATTTACAGGTCATCTTACCATTTTCACTATAAATTTTTTTATAGAATGATTCAGATGGTGAAAATTGTATACTATTTAGAATCCATATCTAGGTACATGTGGTAAAAATTTCATCTCTTTATTCGCTATAATTTTGGAGATACACTATGTCGAAGATAGGGTTTTTGACTAGTCCTGAAGCTATTCATAAACAAGTGTTGCGGGAAAAAACGTCATAACGTCTTCATAGAGAATACAAATGAAGTGAGACAAATTCAATTGGAAATAGTACAGGCTGTAGTTTCCTGTGTACGAATTTCAGAATGTTATGTTAAATATTGAGCACAGGGCATGTTGTACAAGTTTTCTATCTTCAATAAACCATAATTGAATAAGGTCTACCATTTTCTCTATAACTCCTTTTCTGGGATGATTCAAGGAGTGAAAGTTGGAGGCATTTCAGAGAATAAATTGAGTTATATTATCTACAGGATCAGAGTATTCTAAGAAGTGAAGAATTGTAGACATTGAAGAATTATCATGAAGCATTATTAGGTTCTATGTGATGGTTGGTTGATGGTGATGATATAATGTCAATTTTTATTATCTCTCATATATTCTTGGGTGGAAGGAAGGGGAAAGGATGGATATGTCAACCCTCTCTTTATATTGGAGGATTGTATCTTCCTTTTGGAGGTTTATCCCTCCCTTTATATTTGGAAGCTGCAGCTACCTTTGGAAGTCATTAGTTCCCTTGAACAATAAATATTGGTTATTTCTCACATATTGTGCATGGTGTATTGTGGTGTATTGGTGTAACTCTTCTACTATTGTGCATTTATCATTGGATATAATGTAATATATAATATAGTTGAAGTATAATTTGAAAATGTTTCCAAAATTGTACTTGATACTGATTCACCCCCCTCTTAGTATCAACACTTGTATGGACTAAAATTTGACATGGTTAGACTAGATGCATGCATTGATGGTATGGGAGGGTTTCTAGAATCAAGCATAAGTCAAAAAAAATAAAAAAAATAAGATACTCTTTTATTATTATACCAAAAGACAATAATAAGGCATGCCTTCTCATGTACTTGACCTCACTTATAACAGACATGTGGGTGGGGCCAACGTTGAAATTTTTTCAATTTGTGCTTGTATGGAATGAAATTTTACATGGTTAGACTAGGAACATGCAATTATGGTATGGGAGGGTTTCCAGACTCAAACATGACTCACACAATCATTTCCACAATCAAACAACAAGGCTAGAGAATAATTAATGTGAATGGGGCCAATGTTGAAAGTTTTTCCAATTTGTGGTTGTGTCGACTGAAATTTGGGATGGTTAGATTAGATGAATGAATTGAAGGTATGAGAGGGTTTTTGGACTAAAAAATGACTCACACAATCAATTACATAATCAAACAACAATCCTATAGAATAATTAATCTGAATGGGACCAATGTTGAAATTGTTTCAATTTGTGCTTTTATGGACTAAAATTTGAGATGTTGGGACAACACACATGCATTGGTGCTATGGGAGGGTTTCTGGACTCAAACATGAGTCAAATAAGCAATTCTATAATCAAATATTCTTTTTTTATTCTATCAAAATCCAACAATAAGGCACGCCTTCTCATGTACTTGACCCAACATAAAACTGACATGTTGACGGGGCCAACGTTGAAAGTTTTTCAATTTGTGCTTGTATGGACTAAAATTTGACATGCTTAGACTAGACGCATAAAATGACTAGATGGGAGGGTTTTCAAACTCAAACATGACTCACAAAATCAATTCTACAATCAAATAACAAGCCTATAGAATAATTAATGTGAATGGGGCCAATGTTGTATTATTTCCAATTTGTGGTTGTATGGACTAAAATTTGACATGGTTAGACTAGATGCATGCATTGATGGTATGGGGGAATTTTTGGACTCAAACATGACTCACATAAAAAAATTGAAAATAAAAAAACAAGCATATAGAATAATTGATGTGACTGGGACCATTGTTGAATTATTTTCAATTTGTGTTTTTATGGACTGAAATTTGACATGCTAGGACAACACACATACATTGATGCTATGGGAGGGCTTCCAGAATAAAAGATGAGTCAAACAAACAATTAGATAATCAAATATTCTTTGTTTATTCTATCAAAATCCAACAATAAGGCATGCTTGCTCATGTACTTGACCCCGCTTATAACTAACATGTTGATAGGGCCAACGTTGAAAGTTTTTCAATTTGTGCTTGTATGGACTAAAATTTGACATGGTTACACTAGATGCATACAATTATGGTATGGGAGGGTTTCCATACTAAAAAATGACTCACACAATCAATTCCACAAATCAAACAACAAGCCTATAGAATAATTAATGTGAATGGGGCCAATGTTGAAATTTTTCCAATTTGTGCATGTATGGACTGAAATTTGACTGGAGTGATGAAATTCTTCCAATTTGTGTGTATTTTAGGAATTCCTATTTCAAATCATGAAAATCAATGTACAGGAAAATGCTACCATGTTTTTGGTTTACATGAACTGGGTTGGATACCCAGTTTTCTTTCAAGTAGGCCTAGTTCAAATCATGAAAATCACTACACACATGAATGGTGCCATGTTTTTTTGTACAAGTAGGTTGGATACCCATGAGGTATATGAAATTGGGTAAATGGATTTGAATTTGCAGGCTTTATCAATCTCTTCTTTGATGGACATATCTTTTAAGGGATCTGCATATATTTATTTATATCAGATAAGGGGTAAGTCAATCCATGTGTTGATGTGATGCTCAATAATGGTGAAATATAGTTTAGAAAATTTTAAACAATACCAATCAAATATGTTGTAAAATTCTTGCAAATATATTTTCACTGGAATATTTCTTTAGGGAGATATGTATCTCCTAAGAGGATGTTATCAATAACACAAAATGGAATAGAGATATCTACTTTGATAATCAGTGAAATGTTATCTATATTTCCTTCCTTAAATGCATCAAGGGTTGTTATGGGATGTTTAATCCAATAAACACAACTGAGAGGTAGAAAACATGTGTCCTTGATTGTGCATTATTTAGGTGAGGTAGTTGGGGTGAATGCATCCTATAAGAGAAAAAAGTATCTATGACACATTATATACCAAGTATAGTCGGGATCATGCATAGCCTCTAGTATGTGTTCATCTGAGTGGAAAATGGGGGTTGTAGAGGTGAGGTCATTATAGGATGATGAGGCTTGTGGGTGTTGTTTGTTTCTTCCATCTATGTCACATTTGGATGATAATTCATTAACCATGGAGGGGTCGACAAATGTAGAGATAATGTAAGTGAAATGTGAATCTAGTCATTAAGTTTCTATTGATTTATCTTGACAAGGTGAGATTATGTTAATACCTAAGAGATGTAAACATGTGTGAAAGATATGTTAGAGAATGTTGATTTCAGAAGAAAAATGTTATGAAAAACAGGGAAATTGTATTTTCCTTTCATCCATTGAATCACAAGAAAAGAGCCTCCATAAATTTGAATTTGAGAAATGTTTTATTACTGACCTAACATTAAGACTAGTTTTAGAGCCATGAATTCAAAGAAGTTATTTATGTCATTACCCATTCTAACCATCAAAGAGATGTTGTGATTGGGGGATAGATGTAGAATTCCCCTTGTCCCACCATTTGGGTGGGGAGGGAGGGGGGATCCTTGTAAGGCTCCATAAAAAAAAGACCAAGGAAAGTCTTTGTTTATGACTTCTTCAAGGGAGTGTTTTGAGATACATCCTTCCTTGAATCGAGGAAATGCATTACTATTTTAAATTTATCGTATTTGAAAAAAATTGTACGAGTATAGTGTATCCCATATATTTTTGAATATTATGTGTTTTTTTATATATATTTTTTATAATTTTTATATTTGACTATATAAAATTTCAATTGGATTTTGTACAGTTTTGTGTTCATAACAATATTTCCTGTCTTATTACATAAAGTGAGTTAACAAAATTACATTTTTAAGAGTAAATTGTGACGTATATCTTGATTAATTTTACTAAGTTTTTGGTTGCATCATTTTTAAGGTATCAAATTTTAAGTTTTAGTAAAACATTAATATAGAACAAATAATGAAAACAAAAGAATGCAAAAACCATATGTTGTTTGAAAAAATATTCAATGTTGAATTTACCAACATAAATTGCGACAATTGATGTGCAATATTTGTAAGATTTCATCCTCCCAGAAGTTGAAGTTATTTGAAAATAATGCAAAAAATGGCGTAGTTGGGCTGACATATAAACCTTTGATCAAGCCTAATTCCTCGATCAAGGGTTCAATGATTATTCATTGCATTTTTTGGGTGATTTTCAAACCCTTGATCAAGGTTTTAATTTACCCTAGATTGAGCGCCCATGTTGACCATACCCTTGGTTCAGAGTCTACTTCATTCTCAATCAAGGATTTGTGCATCACAATCCTTCCCTTAGCTTGTGAAAATGTAGTATTGAAATTAATGGGTTTGTGCTTTGGGGTTCATTTTAGTAGAGATTCAACATATCCATGAATTTT
Organism: Picea mariana; assembly: GCA_032191745.1. Classification (NCBI taxonomy): domain Eukaryota; kingdom Viridiplantae; phylum Streptophyta; class Pinopsida; order Pinales; family Pinaceae; genus Picea; species Picea mariana. Next base: position 14,193 of record JASDQU011444482.1, read on the forward strand.
GTTTTATTTGTTTTAACTTTCATTCCTTATGATGTTTGTAATAAAGTGCATCTTGAATCTTTGGAATTAGAGGTTCTTAGTTGCAACTGCAGTGTTTCCTAGGATCTAGATGTGCAAAGATCAAGATTTGATAATGTTTCAGCTTGTTGCATCGAAAAGGAGGAAGACAAAATTGAGGATGGTGTTAATCTAGGGGTGGGGAGAATGTAATATCTAAGTTATGGTCTCTAGAAAAATAAAGTGTTCATGAATATGATAATATTCATGCATGATTAATGTTGTTGGAACCAGGGAGGCTCATCAGTTAAGGCCCCATTAGCTTACAATCATATATAAAACAATGTATTATGTTGGTGAATAATTTGGGAGGTATAAGTGCAGAGGCCTTGATTATTTGAGTAAATAAAGTTGAAAAAAAATAAAGAAGAAAACACTCTCTTAAATAGTAATGAAAGAGCGGGGGGGAATGGGGGGGCTATTGTTGTTTTCCCAAGGGGGTGTCTTTTGGAAGGAAAATCAAAACATATTACCAAGGTTATCAGAGTGTTGAGGGATGGTAGTGGGAAACATCAACTATTTGTTGTTCAACATCAAATATGTTGCATTGTGGCTTCTTTGATAAATAAAAGAGCAATGATTGTAGTTGATTCTTCCCATGATTGTTTTCAGCTATAAATGTTAATTTCTATTTTCTCTTTATGGGAATGTGTTACATTGTCTATTGGGTTTCTATTTTGGTTACATTTATTCCTTGATCCTCAAAGGAGTAGGGTTTAGATACATGGAAAACACTTATGGAAGAAACATTGACATTTAAGACCATGATCTAAGAGTTTAAAGATGTACTCTCACCTTTGAAGAAGAAGAAGAAACATAAGAAGAATTCATTAGTGCGCCATCAAACATAGATGATAACCCTTGTAAGGAAGGAAAAATATTTATTATAGGATAAAAAAAAAGGATTCCATAGTTAATAAGAGGTTTTGGAGCTAGATAATTGTATTCAACCATCAAAGTTTGAAATAAAAGAGTCAAGTCAATTTAGAGACAATTTTGGAAGTGTTCATCATTGATAATTGGACATATTATGCACCAAACACTAATGTTGAGTAAAATTTGATAGGGTGTGTATACCTTCGTGCATAATATGTCTGTACCTCCATGCATAATATGTCTATAAAATTGAATAGGTATGTATACCTCTGTAGAGTTTAGCAGTCAAATCATTCTATGGAGGGGGTCCCTTGTCCCAGAAACAAGGGGGTCTCATACACCAATTTGTTGGCTGGCATGGTCATGATCTTAAAAGTAGATTATTATTATTATTATTACTAGTGAAAAGTTTAAGCAAATATCCCTCGACAATCTATCTATTCCTATTTAATCAACATTCTAGTGAACCAAAGTTCACTCAAGCATATAATGCATCAATTATTAGAAGATATGTTGGCAAGTTTTAGAAACATTTTTTTTACTTATATGAAAAATACCATGACAAAATTAAGACAATTTGGTAGACATACGAACTTTATCAATTCAAGAAAGCTTCAACCCAAGAACCATTTAATCCATGATTTGACAAACAATAGCCACAACCTTTGAGATATCCCCAAGATTAATGACAACCATAAACATAGTTGTAAGAAGTAGAACTACTACCAACCTCTGTTTATTTATCCTTGGATGATGTTCTTATTCCATATTAGACAAATATACATCCACTGAAAGGACCTTAAGCTAATGTTCTAATGATACAATCTGAATCACAATTAATTCCAAATTACATGTCAACATCCAACAAACTCAATTCTTGACACCACTTAAGAGAAGCTAAGAGAAGGTGAACAAATTAGACAAAAAAAGTTCATCCCATTACATAGCTAAAGCCATCATAATATCCCATGTTCTGAAATAATGAAATATCCCCTAGAGTGGACTACAACATTGTCGAGAAATTGAAGCATAATGATTGAGGCAAAGTGCAAAGGTTTATAAGAATTTGATTAATATATATTAATTATTTACATATATAAAGGTTTAATATTAATTATATATATATATATATATATATATAATCCCTCCACCCTTCTTATATTCACACACAATATGCAATATCGACATTTTGATCGATGCACAAGAGAACTAATGTGGCGCAACATACACATGTTTGACACAAAATTGATGCAAAAATGATTCTCCAAGGTGTTTTTCCAATAATAATTGATGTAAAATGACTCTAACTTGAGACATTGCATATTTGTTTCTCTAATATGACACCTTATAAATTTAATGTCGAAAAATATGACATGCACAAGGGATACATAGATGAAAAAATGATGCAAATCATGATCTCCCCTCAGGTGTGGCATTTTGTGTCATTCAAAAAATAAATAAATTTTAAAACAATGCATTGGGCAACAACAATAAGGACAACACCATAGCATGGTCTTGTAGTATTGGAATTGGAATTTATTCGCAATCATGCTAAATGAATTTTCATATGTGGAGGTAAACTCAATGTAAATTCATTGTCACTAACTTGCTCAACAATTTCTAATGGTCCATTTGTCAATGGATTCAACTTCTTGGTTAACCCTTGCATATTCTCTTTATCAAAATAGATCCAACATTGTCAGCAACAAAATTTTTATGATCAATACTATGTTGTTCATGTCAAAGTGTGTACTTCCTTTGACTCTTCTCAAGTCATTCCTTCACTTTCAAATGTATCTACCTAATGATGTTGATGAATCTACTTGCTCTATTTAACTCATCATTCCATTCATAGTTAACTCTTATTGTTCACCATATAGGTTGGATAAAAGGAAGAAATTAATCCCCTTTATATAATCTATGATGAAAGAGTTAAGACACAAATTGTCCAACTTACCATGCTTCCTAGGACTTACATGCCTCATATCCCAAAGGACCAAATCCCTTGGTTAATTTTCTCAAGGTATAGCCTTATTATAGAAAGCATGCTTCATATTCTAATCGGATTTCTAAAACCTATTATGGACTTGATAATTTTGTTCTTTCATTCTCATCATATGACTAATTCTCCTCTTGATATCATTAGGCTCCTCTATGATTTGAAAAATATTCATTATTGGTAACTCAAGTTGGATTGGCAGAATGAAATTTTCCCCATAAACTAGTTTAAAGGTGATTTTCTAGTGTCCCTTTTAGTACTTATGTAGTCAACCTATAAGGAATACCTTGAATGGGAATCCCAAGCTCTCTTTTTCTCATCTAATCTCTTCTTAATGATCCTCGCTAATTTTTTGTTGGATGAATCTACCCAACCATTCCCTTGTAGATAAAAATTAAGGAATGATCCAAGATAATATTGTACTTATGACACAAATAAACCAAGTCAATGGCCCTAAAATATTGAACTTTATTAGTCATTGTTTTAAGGGGGAACCCAAACCTAGGAAAAATATTCTCCTCCAAAAAGTTGATGATTCTTTGAACATTATCCTTAATGGTGGAAATGGCCTCCACCCATTTGTTGAATTAGTGACTAGTAGTCAAAATTAATTTATGCTAACCAATGGAATATAGTATGATCTCTCCAATGAAATCTAGGGCCCACTATAAGAATGGTGCATTAAATTATATCATCTTCAAGGTAAACGTAGGGATCTTTTGCTTATTAGTAAACCTATGACACCCCTCAAAGTATCATACAAATTTATACACTTCAATGAATATGGTAGGCCAATAATAACTAAACCTACAAATGTTATGTGTTTTAGATTTGGCCTAATAATGTCCCATTCAAACACAAGTATGACTATCCTTTATCACATTTTCAAACTCCTTCCAACCTACACCTTAACAACATCTTCTGATCCAAAATACAGTGCTTGATAGCTTTAAGTTTCATATATCTCCTCTAAGATTTATCCATGCCACTCAGACATTAAGCATTCAAAAGGAGGTAAGACAAATATCTATTCCAAGGGGAATCAAGTTAAAAAGGTACCATTTGGAACCTCTAAGCTATTTTTCATTGAACATGGTTGTGTATTTCAGCTATGAGTAGATTCAACCCAAAAAATTATAAATTTGAATCAGCCATTAAATCAACCTACCCCTATGCCTTAACTAAATTGGTCATTTTGATGGTCAAGTTGAACTCCTATATCTTATAAAACCACCTTCCTCTCCTCTTATTTGAATCTTGTTGGCACAAAAATTCTTTAACAGAGGGATGAGGCACATTAAAAATTGTATTAGAATGAAAAATATATTCTATAAAACCCTTAGAGACCTCATTGATGCATACCCCTTCTTTTATCTGATATTGTAATTTAGCTCGATATCCCCACCCCAAAACCACCTTGAGAGAAGCTCCATAAAAACTCTTATTCCACAAACTATTTGGGTCAAGCTTCTCATATGTGTTCATCAAATATCTAGAAAGTTCCATTGGATTAGAATTTAGATTAATGACATATTCACCCTTTTATCATCTATATACGATGGATAATTTGTATGATTATTATAATAACTTAAAGTATAGGTCATTTTAGGTTCCCTATACAATCTATAGGTTCTTCCCTCAAATATTGGGACCATGGAATATGACAAATCTAGTTGAATATTTCCCATCGAAGTAGCACCCCAACTAGGTGAAAACAACATATAATAAGTTGGATTCAAAGGGAATCACTACTATTCCAACCCCACATGTGATAACCATAGCTCACGATCGAAACTCATTGGGAATTACCTCGCAAAATGGTAATTTTTATGACTGGTTTTTTGCATTAACCAAAATAGTTTTACAGCAGGGACAACATTCATTATTTGTTTTTATTCTTGTAGTAAACAATTGGATAATCCTGATGTGTTTTTCGTAACCCTTCACCCTTCACCCATGATAATCCAAAATCATATGCCTCACATCATGAGGGAGTTGGTATTGGAAGGGAATCACTACTACGCTATCCCCACACATGATAACCATAACTCATGATTGAATATTGTTGGGAATGACCTCCTCAATCAGGTGGTATAATGGCTTAATATGCAAGGAAGCCTCTTGTTGGGGATTTCCATCAATTTTGGACCTTGACGAATTGAGTAGGATTAAAAAAATTATGATAACACAAAATTGGAATAACATCGAAGACTACTGGATAATTCCAGAAGGGGAAGGATTCAAATTTCTAATTAAGAAACCAAAATGAAAAGTGTTGGAGAAATGTTGTATATATTTGAAATCAAAGGAAGCCAAAATCATCAATATTGAACTTGGAGAGACAAGAATGATTTTTAAAAGAGTATAATACATAATTTATTGGAAATTTAAATAAAAATGGAAACAAGTAGTAAAGGAAGGATTCCTAACAATCTTGTCAAGATTCGGTCTTGTCAAATGGAAAGCTCAAGAAGAAGTTATATCTCCCAAATATCTGGCTACAAGCAATATATTTTGGTAGGGAATAATAAAATTCTATATCAAGTAACATTAAGGAAGGGATAATGCCAAGGGAAAAATAGATGAAGCAATGCCTTGAGGAAGAGGAAGACTCAATATTTTACTGATACACTCAAGAAAATTATATAGGATCTTCCATCATAGCAATCAAAAAAATATCGCTCAAGCAGAGACAAAGATAGACAACATGTGAGTAGAGTTCCATATACTGAAAACATAAGTTTAGGAGTATGTTTAGATCATTGGAGATAGTGAGATGTACATATTAATGATATCCCTGTCATCAACTTTACACATTACACCATTCATTTCACTTTACACATTACACCATTCATTTCACTTCAATTTAGGTTTCGCTCTCTAGTTATGATTAATTTGATCGAGGGTCCCAAATGCTTTTAAGTGCGACGATGGATGGATCCTTTAGGTTTCATTCTCCAATGATGATTAATTTGATCGAGGGTCCTATTTAGATCAATTCCCACTTCCAAATTTTCCCTCCCCTTTCTATCTTCCCAAATTCATTTTTTTCCATTTATTTTCACTCTTCTATACCCCTCTTCTGTTCTCCCTTCTCTTTTCCCTTTCTAGTTACTATACTTAGTCATTTTTTTAAAAACGACAGGTTCACGGGTTGGCAGACTCGTAGATCTTCATCTTCATCCATACTCCCATATCATGAGTCTGACCAACCACTGTATTATTCTATACTTAACCTCTTTTTTGTAGTTGTAGGTTCTCCGGTTCATGGTTTCAAGCTCTCATATCCCATGTTTCATGATATCCATTTTAGACCCAAAGATTCGCAATCTACATTATGACCATCAGAATTTTTGTGGGTGTTGAGCTCCTAAATATATCATGTCTCTTGTATCTAAGTCCGACTGACCAATCCCAACAATTATCTTATTTTCTATCATTCGCAACCGCAGGTTTGTGGGTTCACAAAAGTTCCCGAATCCTAATTTCTCTCATCCATCCCCGCCACCTTCATGCTTTTCCCAATATGCATTTAGTATGGTTTAATGATAATAAATCATCATGCAGGTTCTGTAAATATTTTCATTAATAAGAGAAGGGCTCCAAGAGATTTCTCATTAAACCGCATTAAAGCACAATTTGTCGATGATTTTATTACTCTTATCTCTCTCAAATGCTCATTTCAAATATTATTTGGATTAAAATAATGCTCTCGTCAACTTATGGAAGCATCATCTCGACAACAGTTCTGCAAAGATACTTTGAATATTTTTGGATGTGAGGACCAGAACTTTCAGTGGTCTAGAGTGTATTCTTACTATTCATCACCTTATTCTCAAAATGAAGTGATAAGGAGGTCCAAAATTGCTCGTGCAGGGTGTGTCCTTGAGGTTTTCGACTACCCGAAACTAGTTTCATGGTGTGATGAGAAATACATACCAATTTAGCGGATTATTCAACTTCAATACTATTCCCCCATCTCTCTTTCACCTCAAATGTTCCATAAAATGTTGAAGCTCCATGAGCCAACTCTTACTTTCAAAGGAGAGGATTGCAGGTATTTCTTGAAAACTCATGAAAATGGATTTGACCTATTTCCTGAGTTTTTGGAGAACCTCGCGGCCTCCCCTGAAGACATTACCAGATTGTCGGTCGACTTGTTCAAAAACCCATTTTGGAAATTTGCTTGGTTATTCACCAGGGTGACAAGCCTAGAAAGTATTGCTAACATTTCCCGTATGATTCTTTATATCTTATATTTCACTGTCAAAGAGAAATCTATTTTTTATTGGGTAAAATTTATTTCCATTGAAATCTCTTCCCAACTGTCACAATACAAAAAAGATAAGAAATTATTTATGGATTCTTATTTGGTGTTTGCGATAACATATTGCTATTAATTTCCTAAATTGTCTATCAGTAAGAGGGTAAACTGTGAACTTGACCCAATTACCTTCTGGTACCAAGCGTTGTGGAGGCAGAAAGATTATTTTAATTTCTAAGAAGTTTTTAATGATTTGTATTGGTTTTTAAAGGATTGTTGTTTGGAAAAGATACCCGCAAAATATCCAAACATGTAAGTAAATTCCTAAATAAAAAGGGGATGTTGGAGAAAATGGAAAATCATAATGTTATCAGGATTTTTGGTTCCAAAGAAAATCCTTCTTTTCTTCCATGCCATGTGTCGGATAAAATGATTATTACGAAAGTCACAAGGTAGTATAATTTATGGCTGCACTTTTTGCATGAGAAAGGAAAAAAAGAATTCATACCCTTGCCTTGGAAAATTGGGGGCTTTATATTCAGAAATATAAACAAAATCGACGAATTTGCAAACCACTTCCACAATCTGAATCTCAAATATGATGAAAAGATAAAAGGGTTTGAACCTAATAGAATTTTTACAGAACATATGCTGGCAATAAGGTTCAAAAATTCATTTATCCAGATTGTTCTGAGTGAAGAATAATATAATAACTTAGGTGCTCCTACTCACAATGTTGGTGACTTGGAAACGATACTCAATACCAATGCATTTTAAAAGCATAAAGGAAAGGATCCCAACGAGAAGAGTTCCCAGTCCCCAATAGTTACTCCTAAAACTACAATATCTTGGAGAAATGCTCCAGTGGCCCACCCATCTAGAAACGTGACCAACAGTGGTTCAAGATGTGGAGGATAAAATAATCCTCCTCTGGGAAAAATTGAGATCTCACACAATATTCCTCTGGGAAAAAAGAGGAAAAACATCATGCAAGAGGAAGAAGACCAATGTATAGAGAGTGACATCAATATATTATCCCTTGAAGATATGGAGCTAGAGGCGAACATCGAGAAAAAATTCCCCCCCCTGGATCAACCAGGGAACATGACCCACCGGAATCCATAATTTGAAATTATCGAGAATGAGACCTTTAAGGAGGAAGAGTCATTTGATTTTCAGAGAGTTCTTTTTGACAGGGAAATAAAAAAAATTGATTATTGAGAAAAGTGATGTAAACAATTAGAAAGGAAAATCTGATTTAGAGGTTGACCTAAGATATATGCATCCTTCCCAGATTTATAGAATTCATAGATTAATCGATCATGTTGGACACACCTACCACACTTAGAGGGGGGGGGGGGGNGCACAAAAACTCATCAATTAGCATTCAAAATTTATTCATTACCCATTGTTGTCATTTATAACCAGTTAGATGTGATCACATATCAGCAACATATATCAGCAATATATCATCAACAATTCATCACCACAATGAACACAAAGAACCCAAGATGTATGTACAATTTTCTTTTTATTACGGACTACAATCCTTGGGATTTATCAGCAACAACTGAATAGAGTACAAATCTACAAGAGCACCAGCTCTATATGCAAGAATCAACTTGCATTCTCAGCACCAACTGAGATGAGGCAACAATCCTCAACATATATCAATCTGTACCATAAACAAGAGCATCAACCATGCACCAACCTGTGCCAAACAACCTGTAATCAACCTGTACCATAAACAAGTGCATCCAACCATGTACCAAGTATATACCAAT
>JASDQU011444484.1:7652-23172 GCA_032191745.1 Picea mariana
ATTGTCCAACCTTCGAGAGGAAAACAAACAGTTGATCACTCGAAAGCACCTTTTGTCTCCCAAAGAAACTCTATAAACATACATACACGGGATTCACCCAAGATGGACTACAACATAGTATACGACTTAAATAAGTTGAAGGCTAATGTTTCAATCATGGAAATGTGTAGAATTCCCCAGCAAAAGGATTTTTTGTTATGGGCCTTAAGGTAAATAGAAGCCCCTACAAGAAGCACTGACCTAGGGAGGTCCCATCTCCCACAGATCTAAAGAACAAACCAAATGTGAATGCTTTCTCTATAGACAAATAAGGAAAGCCTTTTTTCCCACCGTTCCTTTTAACGTTTGAAGTCTTCAAAAGAAACCTGCATAATTGTTTAGTCGATTCAGGGGCATCCTCCAATGCCATGCCATTATCCATATGCAAGAAATTGAACGCAATCCCGCTCAAAAATGATAAACACATTATATAACTAGACATAACATAGGTAAAATTTATTGGAGAACTAAAGGATGTCATGATCAGAATGGCTACAAACCCGAAATTTGTTCAAGTGATTGACATAATTGTAGTAGATATTCAAGAAGCTTATGGACTGCTACTTAGTCGAGATTGGTCCGAAAAACTGAATGGATACTTTAGCATGGTCTGGGATCACCTCTGGTTTCCACTAAAGGGACATACCGACATTATTAGAATTGATAGGGAAAGGTATCTCAAACATATTGTCACCGATTTAGAGGCCTTCAATGAACCCTCATCAACAGATTTCCCTGTGCTAGGAAACTACTCTTGCGATTCTGATTTTGGCAATTTCACTCCTCTCTCGTCTGATGTACCTCTCACTCAAAACTCCGAAATGGATTTTCAAGTGAATCTACTGGAAGACGCAGAAGAAAGCATCTTCTGTCAAGAACCTCCGTTGGAAATAACAGACAAGGTATATGGAGATGAGGAAATAACTAGGCATGAAGTAATTGCTAAATTTCGCTCATAATTTTGGACGTTGTATTTTGATGGATCTAAATCACAAGAAGGGTCAGGAGCATGATGTATCCTCATTGACCCAAAGGGGAAGGGAAATTTCCTATCCTGCAGACTAGAATTTGAATCCACCAACAACATTGTTGAGTATGAAGCTCTAGTTCAGGGACTGAACAAAGCCATAGACTTAAACATTAAAGAATTGAAAGTTTTTGGGGACTCTAAAATTATTGTTAGGAAAGTGAAGAATACTATACATTGCAATTCACCCCACTTGAGGAATTACCAACAAGAGGTGCATAGGCTAATAGAACATTTTGAGGCCTTTAATATTATTGGTGTTCCCAGGACAAAGAACACTCTTATTGATTCCCTTAGCCCTAGCCATTGTAGCCTCGAGGCTATACCCTTTAGAAGACAATGAAGCCTACAGGTTCACTGTGGAACTACTCTACAAACCATCGGTACCCAAAAATATTTCTAATTGGAAGGATTTTGAAGGAGATGAACAGATTATAGATTTTCTAACCAATCAAGAGAATTTTAAAGATCTGGCTATTGATGATGAATTATTCCAAGAGAAACTTGCAGAAACTGATTTCCATGAACAAAAGGGCGGAGCAGATCACTCTAGTAACAAACCAAGGTTTCACACGATACTAAAATGGATAGCCAATTTGGAGAACCTTTTCGATTTGAGGGAAACATTTAAAGGGTCAACAAACAAAAAGACAGGGATTTCATGTCCCATATACGAGACTATAAATCTAGGAACCCCGAAAAACCATAAGAATATAAATCTAGGAAAAACAATGTCTAAAGAAGACATCAAAGCTTATCTCAAACTTTTTCGAGAATATCAAGATGTCTTTGCATGGTCCTGCCAAGAATTGAAAACTTATGACACTCGCATTATTCAATACACAATCCCATTAAAATCTAGAGTAAAACCCTTCCAACAAAATCTTAGGAAATATTATCCATCTCTAGAACCCCTCATGTATCAAGAGTTAAAGAAATTACTAGATGCTAATATTATCTTTCAGGTTAGACATTCTGCTTGGGTAGAAAATTCGGTTCATGTCAGGAAAACATCAGGGGAGATCCGTCTATGTGTAGATTTCAGAAACCTTAACAGAGCATCAAGAAAGGATAAATACCCAGTCCCACCCATGGAACAACTCTTGTATACTGTGTCTGGTTCTAAAATTTTCTCCTTTCTAGATGGTTTTTCAGGTTACAACCAGGTTCTAGTTTCAGAGGAAGACCGATTGAAAACTACCTTCCGAACCAGGTGGGGAACTTTTTCTTATAAACTCATTCCCTTTGGGTTGATTAATACAGGAGAAACCTTCCAAAGGGCCATGGATGTAGCTTTTAGGGGATTGATTAACAAATGTGTAGTAGTATACTTGGACGACATGACTATGTATTCAAAGAACAGAAAATACCACATCCAACATCTAACCCAGATTTTCGAAAGGTGTAGAAAATATGGAATATCTTTAAACCCTAATAAAACTATGTTTGGTGTCGAGGAAGGGAAATTTCCAGGTCATATTATATCTCAAGAAGGAATTTGTATAGATCCAAAATAAATAAAGGTGATAGCTCAACTTCCCTTACCCCATAACAAAAATTATATGCAATCCTTCTTATGAAAAAATAATTTGTGAGAAAGTTCACCCCCGATTTCACTGAAATTGTCAAACTCTTACAAAAAATGATCCACAAGGATGCATATTTTAAGTGGGATGACGAGCGAAAAGATGCTTTCAACAATATCAAGACTACAATATCTCAATCTTTGGTGCTGTGAAGTCCCGACTTTAGTAAAGATTTTTTCCTCTATACTTTCGCCTCCAACAAATCCTTAGTTGCAATATTGACCCAGAAGGATGATGACAACAATGAGGCACCAATATCATTTATGAGCACTAATATCCAAAGATCTGAATTGAATTACCTTTCTATAGACAAACAGGCGTATGTGGTGTACAAAGCAGTAAAACATTTCAGATCTTACATCCTAAAAAATCACACCAAAGTCATCATGCCTCATCTCGTAGTCTCATCCTTGTTCACCCAACATGAGATGGGGGAGAGAAGGGGAAATTGGATGGAAGTTGTCCAAGAATTTGATCTAGATATAAAACCTGCCAAATTAGGAAAGAGAGAAGGATTGTGTAAACTGGCCACAGAAGCCTAGGATCGAATGAATGAAGACCCCATGTGGGAGAATGAATTAGAATTATTGTGTAGTGAATATTTATACATTCCCCTGAGGCCAGAGTCTTGGTATGGAAAATTGACTTACATCCTACATCATGGTAGTTTCCCATAAAACCTAAGCCCAAGGGAAAGGAGAGCTCTTAGGCTAAAATCTGTGGAATATCACCTCGTAAATTCAATACTTTTCCGCGTAAATTATGATGGAGTACTCTTGATATTTATCGAATGTGAAGATGCCGAAAAGGTTTTGAGGGAGCTCCATGATGGTCCTCCAGGTGGAAACTTTGCAGGGAATACCACAACTCACAAAATACTAAGATTCATCTATTACTGGCCTACTCTATTTAGGGACGCTCATACATATTCTAGGAACTGTAAAACTTGTCAAATGAGCACAGGGAGAGAAAAGAGAGAAGTTGTCCCACTCCAACCAGTGACCATATCTAGACCATTCGAGTAATGGGGGTTAGAATTCGTAGGGGATATTACCCCAAGTTCTTCAAAACAACATAAATACATACTCAGGTGAATGAAAAGGTTGTAATCCAATTCATAGAACAATAGTTGATCACAAGGTTTTGGATTCCCTCCATACTTTTGTTTGAAAATGTTGCTTATTTTTCTTCTACTCTATTAAAAGAGTTCTCTCTAGACAAAGGAATCATAATAAGATACTCTACAAATTACTATTCACAAGGAAATGGGGTGGCAGAATCTACTAATAAGAACCTAGTGAGGATATTAAAGAAAATAGTCACAGACAATCAGAGGAATTGGCATATCTTGCTTCATAATTCCTTATGGGAAGATAGAGTAACACCCAAGGAAGATATAGGAAACTCTCCATACTTTCTGGTATATGGAGAAGAATCCATTCTCCCAAATGGGTTATATCTTCTATCACTTCAGCGTGCTCATGTTTCAAGAGGACAACCCTCATCAGTTAATCAACAAAGAATTGACACCCTCCTCAAGCTTGAAGAAGAAAGGGAGAAAGAAAAATCTAAGTTCGTCGCTCATCAACAAATAATTAAAACATGGTTTGATAAGCATAAGGCCAAAGAGAATAATTTTGAAGTAGGAGACTTAGTCCTGAAATGGCATAGGGAAAACGAACCTAAGGGAAAACATTTGAAGTTTTAGAGTCTATGGCTCAGACCTTTAGAGGCATCCAAGAAAATTGGGACAGACACGTATCGGTTGCAAAATCTGAGGGGGGAACCTGATGCCCTTCCGGTGAATGGCCAAGCCCTAAAACAATATTTCTTTAAAAAAAAAAGTGTGTGTATCTTGTTCATGTTATATTCTGATTAGTATAAATGTGTAGGTTTAGGGTAGACTGAATGTAGAGTCCTTTTATTCTTGTATTTTTTTTTTCCTGTTATTTTCCTGTAATAAAGTTGTTTTCCGTAAAACATTGATTGAACCAAATAAATATGGTGTAGAAAACTCTACTCCTAACTCACACTTACTTGCAACATAAGAAACACTAGGCAATTACAAATTTCTTCAAAGAGATCAATATCTTGTCTTTGCAAAATAAACGACCTTAGTAAGTAATGAAGTTTCTACCTGGTGGTCCGGTAGAGCCCAGAGGGAAATATGGCAAGTTGGAAAGGACCACATGTACCTCTAGATAGAGCTAGGAAGAATTTCACATTAACCATTTAATCTTGCAGATAACAGACGTCCTCCTCTCCCACTCGCTCAAGGAATCTCTGCCGAAAATAAATCAATTATATTAAATGAGTGAAAAGTAGGAGAGGGTATGCAGATAACTCCATCGGGGCTATGGATGCTCGTTGGTAGCAGAGAAAGGTTTGTGATGTCAGGGTGACTTTGTCGAGGCTATGGATGCTTGCTAGTAGCAGAGAAACACCGTAGCGAGTGAATAATGATAACTAAAATGGCCTCGATCCATTGAAGCCTTACTCAGCTCTTGTCAAAAGGGGGCATGGATCATGGTAAAGAGGAGCAAAGGTGGGATAAGGGTTAAACTCCATAGGTGGACCCGGATTCACGAACCGGGGAAATTGTACACGCATGGATAAGAAATACTTTGATGAAAGCGAAGCCAATTAGTTTCTCAACTAGATTCTGCATGAGCTAAGCCCAAAGGAAGGAACATAGATTGTGTTTTCACCCAGAGAATCACGATTTGTTGAGCGCTCAACACACCCTAAAAGATTTTATGAAATTTTCTCTCTTTTGGGTACCACTTGTTTTCTTTTGTTCTACTTTCTAAATTGAGTCTGTTGTGGAGGGATCACTAATTTTGTTTTTTATGTCTCTTCATTGATCAAAATCAGATTTGTTTGAACCCGTCAAAGTGAAATATTCATGTGTAAAAATAACATGGCATTTTAATTAAGAATCTGCAACCACAATTGTGACCCACACGCTTATGTTCGACATCGGCAAAATCTGAGCAAGTAAAATGAACACATAGTAACAATAATCATTGATCGTCAATATATCATCGACATCGGTAAAAATCGAAGTAGATTTGCGCTAGTTGTTGGCAAAGAAGATTCAGGAGGTGGCCGATTTCTCATCGGTGTCATCGAAATATGAGAGGGATAAGCATTGACACATGCCATGTTGAACCTCTGACATTCGATTAATGATGTGTTTGTTCAAGGTCGGTGAATTCTCAAAGATCTAAGTCATGAAATTTTTTCGCATTGACACATTGTTGATCAATGAACCCTGATGCACTTTCAACATCGACAAATTTCGAGGGGGTTAATCTGGGAACACTTGTTTAAACTTATCATCGATCGCCGATCCTTGATACTTTTTTGGCATCGGCAAAGTAGGACCTATTGTTAAAATGATTAGCTAATGAAATTCCTTGATTCCGAATAACACGGTTAAACGAAGACGCCAATCTCAAATTCCATGTGTCTTTGTCACGTAGGCGTTTCGTACAACCTAGTTTTGTCCTGGGTCACCTTAGGTTTCCCTGTGTCCTAGTCACACTTCCAAGTCAGCATTTCCATGCCAGTGATGTACGACAAGATGGATTGGTGTAGTAGTTTTTTTTTTCCAAGAGCTATCAAAGAACATTGTTTGAAGAAAATCCACGACTCCCGATCCACCCATTAAATTAGCAAAACGATGGTATGTTTTCAGCCCGAGATACGATCGGATTCTGCCATTTAATAGGCAAGTTAATGTTTCGCTCCACATACATTACTACCCTGTGCGGCGATTGAACAACAAGAATTTGAAATCATCGATGAACCACATTATAACTTGTTCCTGCGCTGCAAACTTACGACTACATTTAATCTTGAACATAATGAAGATCTGGCGGTGGATTTTGTAGAACCGCACTCATACCCCGAATTGAATAACTGATGTGAAAAGGTAAGTATTATCTCTGTTTAAATCACTAAGAAAGCTTCGAACACCTCCATTCTGCACAAAAATGTCCCATTTCTAGAGAATTCGAAGAAACAAAGAGAGCATCTCAAGAGTTGTGTTTGATTCTCAGACTTTCAAAAAACTAGGTTAAGCTAGTGCGAAGAAGAGGTATGTGTTAATTTTTATTAGTTCGATAGTCATAATTTTTATATATCAGCATTTGATCTTCTACATAGTGTCTAATGTTGTTCTATCTACAGGGAAAAATTCCTCCAAGGAATCCAACAACCAAAGGCTCTTCGAGGGCACCGAAATTAAAGGAGGTAGATATTGGTGAAGGATCTTCTTCCGGCACTACAAGGTAGTTGGAATTTTCTCCCAGGGAGGAACCAATCATTAAAACGTCGACAAAGAAGGCATTTATTCAACCCCTCACTTTTTGAAATACAGAAGCGACCACTAGATAAAAAAGTAATTCTCCTACAGTGGGGAGATTTGTTCAACAAAATCAAGTGGGAAGATTACCCGGAGTTTATCCCACACAATGACCCGGATGTAAGGGTGCTCGATGACCAGATTTTTTTGAATATCCGACGATCGTGCTTGCACATGGTAACCTACTGAACTATAGTCTTCCCCTACATTGAGACTTTGAGTTGGATAATTGATCATACAAACGCATAGAAGTGCCTCATTAATGATGATAATGGTGGATGTGTCAGAGTTTTTCTCCCGATAGAGGTCCAAAAATATTACAAGCTTAGGGACTCAGAGGAGTCGTTGAAAACAAAATTCATGGTGAAGTTCTATGAATTCCACGACACCAACCGATTGATGGCCTCATGGTGGAAGGAGGACAAGAAATTTACAAACCGGAGCAACGACTGATATGGGAAAACAAATCTAAGGGAGAAATATATCTACTTAATGGCTCTAATTTTTCGGTTATATGGGGAAAATGATTGCACCAAGTTCTCAGAGGCATGGACGCCCCTGGCATACACCATGGCTATTTTATGGAGTAGTTTCAACTGGGGATAAATCATCTCCAAGAAATTGAGTACCAATGTATTGTAGGCTTAGACACCAAAAGAAGGAGAGGCACTCGCTTTCCACATAGCCTCATATATGCTAGATGTAATCTACGCAAGGAATGTCTTTGCCAGTATGAATCTGAGTTGGCATGTCACGGAGCTGCATGTACATGTCTACTTCAACATCATATGGGAAAATAGGTACAAGAAGTCTTATGCTATTATTTGTGATGAATTCATCACTTAGATTTATTTCATTATATTTAAAAAGGAATGCCCAAGGCTGTCTATAGTAGCTAAGAAAATGATTTTGAGAGTAGGCCATTGGTACCTATATGAAACCGCAACCTATATCAGGGTGTTCGAGGCCACCGACACACCACATTTTCTCCCCGCTCACATCCCAGATCGGCTCGTTGTAGGATAAATCTGTTACTGGACTATCCCGTAGGGCTATAACACCACTTTGGTTAAGGACAAGAAACAAGCCCTCATACCCTACGATTTCCATATAGGTTTTTTCATAGTGAAGGATACCACTCAAGCTCAACAAGAGGGTTTGAGTCAGCTGGAATACAGGTTCCCGAGAGGCCGGTTTCACAAGCATGACCCTAAAGGCCTAGTTCTCCAACACGCTTCACAAGTCTCTTCCTATTGGCCATACACTCATGACAAGTTTGAAGATGATATTTTTACAAAGTGTGCTCGGGATTGGGAGGAGGTATTATAGAGAAAATATAACCTGAACATGACTAGGTTCAAATATATGAGTATGGATGAGCAGGTCGAAACAATAGAACAATCAGCTCAAGAAGCTCTCAGGGTTAGAGGAGAAATCAAACCAATAGAAACCACATAGGCACAAAGGAGGGGGGTTTTTTTACTAGAAGGAGCCCAAAGATTCACCGGCTAGCTAGAGAACGATCCTCAAATAGTAGAAATGATGAGGATCCCCCCGGATGACCCAATCACAATTAGAGAGGAAATAAATAGCTCAGATTCAACACAATTGGAGGAAACCATTGGTCTGGAAAATCCCATATTTCCATCACCATAGGCCAGATTGTTGGTGACCATTCCAACCTAGTAAGAGGTTCCAAGAATGCAAGGTGAAACGGGTGTGCCTAATCTCATGTTTGATATGATAACCATCTATGATGATGAGAAGAGTTTGGAGGTCTCACTTATAACTACGATACCAACTACATAGGAGAAAGATCTAAGGGGAACATCTTCTCCATGTCCCGATGCATCCAATCCAAACCCTCTACAAGGAAACCATGAGGTTGAAAGTGTCTTGGAAACTGATTTTATCGACCTATCGAGGACCCCGAAAGACAACTCCAGGGATGAGCTAGGCTCAGGTGGACAAAAAGAGGAATTGCAATAGCCAGAGATCGACACCTCGACAGTCGATCACCAAGTAAGTACTGATCATATCATTGACTCTTCAATTTTGGTTGATACCTCACTAGCTATTGAACACCGGATGGAGGTCAAGCCATAAAAACATATGGAAGAAGTACAAGAACCAGTCCTGGAAAAAAATATATACAATAGGAAGCTTGGGCAACACTCTGACTTGGGGAGAACAACAAATCCCTGAGCCCGCTGATGAGGTCGTCGATATATAGGTGATCTATTATGAAATGAAGAGGAAATCCATCATGAGGAGGACCACCAAGAAGAGAATACTCACATTGGATAGCTCTATTCTCATCACCATGGAGGAGAAGTTGCTCAGCACAGAACACGCAAAGACATCTCAACTCATCGACGCAGGGATGGTTATCACTTATGCCATGTTGGATTGAGAAAAGTGAGATGAAAAGGAACTGACCACTGCACTAAAGGAGCTAGATCGTCTGTGCCATTTGGAAAAATATTACTAAGACTCAATGTAGGCCATGGTGTTTCTGAAGAGCGAGTTCCAAGATGCATATGAAAAGTTCACAAGCGAAAAACATATTTTCACTACAGGTATAGACGATTTCCAAGAAGATACCCTTATGGCACTGGAAACCTGCAAGGACGTGGAGAGATGGTATGAAAAAACATACCAAGTGGTAGAATGAATTGACTACATCAGCACAGTGCAGAAGGGCCAAGATGCAGAGAAGCATGGTATTCGAGTGCTAAGGGATAACGTCATCTCTCGGATCAGGAAAAGAGTCGAATATTGGTTAAGTATGGCCCAGGAACCTCAGCAAGAGATACATAATAAGCGGGCTAAGTGCGAAAGAGGTTGGGAAAAGATCAATCAAGAGATGAAATACATTGGCCTCCCAGAATTCGGGTCACCCGGAGATTTTCTCTAATTGCATGACATAGTCAAACGACATGCATAAAAAGACTTAGCATGGATAGTGGAGATCGCACAGGTGGAAAGCATGACACCAATTCAAATACAATAGTTTATGGAACATCTGATCAAGGCTCATGCATTTCTCCATCGTTTGAGTGCCAAAATCATCAAATATAGAGAACAGGAAGTAGAAGTGAAGGAAATCCTTTCAGCCTCGATGGACTAGTAAAAATTCCCGTATGCTAACACATGCGAGGGTCTCTTCGTCAAGTGGTCAGAATATGAGAAGAGTAATTCAGTCTAGTAGAGCTATGAGATAATTTCCAGATAAGAAAGAGATCAAGCGCCATGTGGCAATAGTTTGTTTTACTTAACACAAACTTGTAGCAACTATTTTTAGTTAGTGATTCTTTATAAATAAAGGGATTGACCTTTTAGAAAGGATCGATGGCTTTTGGGAAAAGATCCTCTTTTTGAGAATTGTAAAGAACTATTTCTGAACAACCTTAATTGAGAAGTTTTGTTTAGAACCAGAGACACAATCTTGTTTTTTTTATCAAAGGTGTTATGTGATTGGATTGAGGAGAAACTACTTCCAACTTTTATTTCAGTAATTGATGTTGTAATGAGTAAGAGTTTCTAAATCCATTGATAAGTTATCTATTTCAATATTTTTGTAGTTATTTTGTTCTTAATGATGAAAAGAAAATCGTTGTGTTAATGTGTGATTAATGGTAGAGCTAAGGAAACTGTTTTTATTGCACTCATCTTATTGCATGCGTATTTTATTTCGATAATTGTATCTCAGTCAATTTTGAAATACTAGCAAGTTAATGTATTGTTACTAGATTTGTAATAGGTGTGAATATCATTGTCTGCATGCTTAAGAATGAGGGTTATCCCAGGATCAACCTTATTCAGTAGTTAAGAATCCCTTATATCTGTTGGTTTATACCAGCATGACTCATTTTATTAGACTCGTATAATAAAAGAAAAGACAAAAATAAAATGTTTAATTTGAAGGAGAAAATTTCATAGAAAGATATCCTGTCAATCACTAAGTAAATCCCATCGATAAATTAGCTAGATCGAAAGATCTGGAGAACCATTCCACCATCAAATGCTACAGAGTCTAATTGGGCCTCTAAGGCGTGTTTGGTTCCTATTTTTGAGTTAAAGGGATCTTGAACCCCTCAACACTAGGGAACATTACATATTGGTATTAGAGATGAAGGTTCAATAGCGAGCTTGTATGGGCTAACACCAGTGTGAAATTGGTATAATTTTATTGTTGTAGAGTTTCACCTATGATGGATTTGGGGAAAATTGTGAAAAAAAATTGAAATCCCAAATTTATAAACAATTCAGGTCAAAATTTCCCTTAGAACCATCTAAGAGGTGATCAAGGACATCAATTTGCAGGTTGTAGAGATAAATTCGACTTGGAGTGTCAAAATTTATGTTTTAATGGAGGATGCAGATGTTGGACAACTAAGAGGGGGGTGTGAATAATTTTTTACTGTGCTTAAACAATTATGCTCATTTCAAACTCTTTACAGAACACTCAATGACGATCAAAATAATGCAAGGAAGTAAGAAATGGAATATTCAACATCAATCACACACATGAAATATACAGAGATAGATATTTCCTGAGGAAACCCATAAAGGGAAAAAACTCTTCTTCTTGATATGATAAGTAATATTTATTTTTTGTACATTATCATTATTATGAGCACCAACTCCTTTTGAGGCTACCACCTCTAATTTACAAGAAGAAACTCTCTGAGAGAACCAACTCCCTTTGTGTTCTAGCACCAACTTCCAAACACACAGGCACCAACCTGTACAAGATGCAACTTGATGAGAGCACCAACTCTCTGGATTCTCTAGCAACCACTAGAAGGAATCACCAACTCCCTGAGTGTTCCAACACCAACTGGATGGAAGCATCAACTTCTAGTTACACAGGCACCAACCTGTATAACAGAGAAAAATAGTTCTCCCTTGCACCACCCTACCTCCCTCATTTTTATGGCTGTAACCAGATGGAAGCTACACCTCCCTGTGTTCAAGAACCCACTTGAAACTTTGAGGATGATAGTCCTCCCTAGCACCACCCTACCACCCTGATTATAAAAACATCATTACAAAAACTTATTATAGTGATATAGTTTTTGTCAATGGCTTACCAGTCTCATCACTATTCTGCTACACTACTCTTCTCTCCCTACATCAATGTCTTCCTTCTCGCATCTTCTTGAGATTTATGTTCTTCTACTATGTTTCTGCATGCGCACCTCGACTTTCTCTTCCTCTCTCAGATATTCATTTCTGTTTTATGTATTTCTTCTACGCTTTAATTTTCGTGCAACATTTCCATTCTATGCACTATGCCTCTTCTGTGTGCTTCAGCTGTTGCGCATAGCATGCTTCTACCCGCATGAATAAATCTCAACAGAAGTACCCGTATCTTCTTTGTTCTGCATATATTTATCATGAAACGTTCTCTACCAGATCATACACCTAACTCTTCGTTCTCTCTAGGATCATGCTGAGTATGTTCTTCATCAGTGGCCATTATGCTGAGACTATTCATCATCATTGGTCGTTATCCTGAGATTCTTTGGCTTCTAGAGAAGTTACAGTCTTCGACACTTTTCCATATGTCAATTGTCTCAATGATGAGTCTTCATTCCACTGGTAGTTACCTCTAGACTCTTCAACTCCTTTGGCGACCACCCTGCAGCTCCTCGAATTCTCTGGCAGAAACAATCACTCCATTCTAGAAATTACTGAGAGAACCTATGCGCTCTCATCCCTTTCTAAGAAAACTTCACAGTGGGTGCTATCTTTTCTGGCTAAGCCCCTTCCTTTCATGTGACCATCGATGATGACCAAATGCCTATTCAAAAAGGCGATTCTCGATCTCAGTCTAGTGAGCACCATCTCTGTTTATTGATATGACCTTGGGCAATGATCTCATATGACCACACGATTGCGGGCGCATCCAAAGGTGGTTTGAATCAAACTAATTTTCGCCCCGCAATTTACCTCGAGCTGCCATGCGTCCTTTCTCCAAAACTGTGGTTTCGGTTGTGGCCCGCTCAAGAAAAATGAAGACACGAGCATGTTCTAGCCCCGCAATGTGATGGGATCGTCGATCTCACGATATTGACGGTGCTATTGAATGGATGGTTCAGATATGTCCTTTCACAATATGTGGATCATATCTAACCTCCCTAAGTCAAAGACTAAGATTTACTTCGTGATCTGGGCTTCGAGAGTTTCAAATCTCAAACTTCACTTTTCCTATACGCCAAGCTTTCGGAGTTGAAAATCCACTGACGTGTGTCCCTCATCACATCAACGGTCCTCATTCACTTTGGGAATTTGACCTTTCAACCAGATCAATGGTTCTGTGTCTCCTTTCTCGATCGACGGTCGAGATCTCCTTCGGGTCTCCGGACTTCTGAAATCTCAAATCTCAAACTTTTCTTCCCCTTGAAGTATGCATATTACTGCCACGTGTCCTTGTTGATGTGGTCTGCCACATGTTCTTGCTGATGTGGTCTGCTACATGTCCTTGTTGAGATGTTCCATTGATGTGGTTGAGCCATGTAGGCAGTGTAGTGGGGTGTGGAGGTAGAGTGCGGTAGTGGAGTGTGACATGTAGCAGGTAGTGGAGTGTGACATCAGAGAACGGAGGTGGTATGTATGAGTGGTTTGGTGGTTTACTCAGAGGGGGGGTCAGGCGGTAAGTGGTAATGAGTGAGGGGGGTCCCATTTAATAGGAAGGCGACACGTATGAGGGTCCCACATGGAAAATACCACCAACTTAGACCCCCCCCCACGGTTAAAGGCAGAAAGCTCCGGGGGGGTGGAGGGGGGGTTCCAATATGCCCTGTTGATCGTAGATATGAGTGCGTGATTATCGATTGCTAATATTAGTGCACCCTATACCTTATCCTATCCTTCCACTTTAGAAAGATTTAACAACTGAAGTTTAATTTGGATAATCCGATGCTTGAGATCTTCTTCGGACAATCTGACAGTTGCGATCTTCTTCGGATGATCCGACAATCGACAATTTATTTCATCTCTCCAGCTCCTGGGCTTCGGGTATTTCAAATATCAAACTAAAACTTCTTGAAGTGACTTCTCCAGAGCGTAACCTCCTCACATATTTAGACCCAAAATAAATGTCTTTTGTCGATCATGATCTTAGATCGATGGTTCGATCTGTCTATGATGCAGATCTTCTAGCTTATCTTTTCCTTCCAGTCGAAAGTGATTCGACGACTGACGGGAATTTGGGTGATCGATATATCATATCTCAGCCCTTTCTTATCCTATCCTTCCACTAATTCAATCTGATGGTTGTCGCATATTCCTCCTAAGATTATCCTTCTTGCAAATCCATTGGATCTAACGGTTGATGGTCCTACACGCTCAGATCTAACGGATGGCATCTGTTCCTCTCTTGTGCACTCATTCCTCCTGTTTGGACTCTGATCTAACGGTCCAGATTCTTCACAGTGTTCAATCCAATGACCATTGTCGCTCCTCCTACTGAGCTTATGCTTCCTCTCGACTTGGAAGAATTTCTAAGTGTCAAAGGCCTCGACCTTTGATCCCTCTGCAAGTCCTGATGACTTTGGGACTCATCTGTGTTTCTGAAAATGCTACCTCCCCTGATATTTGGTAATGAATTTAACCTTGGCCCTGCCACACACTTGTGCCCTGAGTGCAACTCTACACTATTCCTCCTGAGATTGATTCCTTTAGCAAAATCACAGATTCTAAGGAGTCCTGCGCACGATCCTTGCTTCCTTCATGATAACCTCTAGCTATCTGGAAAGTCCAACTCTTTGCCATGTTCTCATCCTCCTGAGCTTGTAGACAACAATTTTTCATGGTCTTGTCATTCCTGATGCTATCATTGTTGTTGTTCTTTCCTGTAAACATGCCATCGTCCTTGTTATTCTTGCCATCAATGACAAGCACACTTTGCCTGTAAAACATTTGAAGGGAAACTATCCTTGGTACCTGCCTAATCCTTTCTTTAGTCTTCTCACAAATTTTTCTTCAATTTCATCAGGCTCATAATCCTCATTCTTATCTTCTTTAAATGATTCTTCTCTAGAGGTGGGTTTATCTTTAGCTATCCTCATTTCATATGCAGTCAACGTTCCTAGAATTTGACCAAAAGGAAAATATTTTATATCATTAATTTCTTCTATGGAAGAGATCTTTGGGTTGAACCTATCTCGTAGAGATCTCAAAATTTTCTAAGCTAAAAGGGCTTCCTCAATTTTTTCTCCAAGTGATTTCATTGCATTTACTAGTTCTTTAACTCTTAGAAAGTAATTCCCAATAGTTTCATCCTCTTTCATCTTTAGTTGTTCAAACTGTACTCTGTAGGTTTGAATCTTGGCTTCCTTTACCTTCTCATTACCTTCATAACTGCTAATGAGTTTGTCCCACATTTCTTTGGCAGATTCTAAGTGCATAACTTTTACAAATTCTGCTTCTGCAAGCCCACTCAAAATAGCATTCATAGACTTAGTGTTGAAGATGAATTCTAGCTTGTCA
>JASDQU011444485.1:0-22912 GCA_032191745.1 Picea mariana
AAGACTGCCTACCATTGATAGATATGTCCTTTGATCAACATCAGGTGAAATATCATCTTTATTGAGATTGCAACCGACCACCGTAGGTGTACTAACAGGGGAATAATCTTCCATCTGAAACTTCTTCAACATTTCTTTCAAATATTTTTCTTGAGAGATAAATATTCCTGTAGAACTTTGATATACTTGTAAACCAAGAAAATATGACATTTCTCCTATCATGGACATCTCAAATTATGTTTTCATAGAATTATCAAACCACTGGATAGAAGAATAATTAGTACATCCAAAAATAATGCCATCTACATAAACCAAAACAACTAGTAAATCATCACCTTCATATTTAATGTAGAGATTGTTGTCAACAGTACCTTTCTTGAACCCTTTGTCTTGTAAAAAATTGTCCAGTCTAAAATACCAAGCTCGTGGTGCTTGTTTCAATCCATATAAAGAATTCTTCAGGTTGCAGACATAGTCAGAATTATCTATCAATGAGAAGCGTTCAGGTTGATCCATATATACTTCTTCCTCTAGATCTCCATTAAGAAATGCCGACTTTACATCCATATGATATACTTTAAAGTTTTTATGACATGAATATGCAAGAAACATTCTGATGGCTTCCAATATTGCCTTTAGTGCAAAGGTTTCATCAAAGTCTCGTCCTTCAACTTGTGCATACCCTTTACAGACTAATCTGGCTTTATTCCTAACAACTTGTCCTTTTTCATTCATTTTATTCTTGTACACCCATTTAGATCCTATTACATTCTTATCTTCAAGTCTAGGAACAAGCTCCCAAGTATTGTTATTCTGAATCTTATCAAGCTCTTCATTCATAGCTCTAATTCAATCATCATGATTGCTAGCTTCATCAAAATTTTTAGGTTCAATCATATATAGAAAAGAAACATGAGATTTTTCTTAGTCTTTAATCAATTTTCTTCTTGTCTGAACTCCTTTATTTATATCTCCAATTATCTGATTTTCAGGTTGTTTTCTTCAAACACTTATGAGAGGTGGTTTTGTTTCTTTTTTTTTATTTGTGTTAGCCTGAGTATTTGTGTCTTCATATGATTCAGATTCTTTTTTGATCCTTGGACCTGTTCATCTTCAACTTCAACTATATCTTATGTTCTTGATTCAATACTGCTTACATTACGTACTGAGATTTCTTCATCAACTTTAATGTCGATACAATCAACCAATTTATGCAGCCTCTTATTGTAGCATATGTATCCTTTAATGTTTGTAGTATAACCTCAGAAGATACCTTCATCAACCCTGTCATCATATTTGCCAATATTTTCATCATTATTCTTAATATAACATTTACTCCCAAAGACTTTAAAATGATTGATTGAAGAAGGTCTTCCAAACCATAGTTCATAAGGAGTCTTGTCACTGTGTGGCCTGAGATGAGATTTGTTTAGGATATGAACAACTGTATGAATTTCTTCCACCCAATATGTCTGAGAAATATTCTTTTCATTCATCATTGATCTTGCCATTTGTTGAACTGATCTATCCTGCCTCTCAACTACTCCATTTTGTTGTGGAGTCCTTGGAATAGTGTATTCTCATTTGATTCCATGTTTATCACAAAAATATTTGAAGTTCCATGAACTAAACTCTCCTCCTCTATCAAACCTTACTACCTTCAATCTTTTTCCTGTTTGATTCTCAGTTAGAGCCTTAAACACTTTGAATTTTTCAAATGCTTAAGATTTTTCCTTCAAAAAGGCAACCCATGTTAGTCTAGAATAATCATCAATAATCAAGATAAAATAGTTTTCTTTTCCTATACCTTCTTTTCTTGATGGTACACATAAATCCATATGTACTAACTAGAGTGGTTTTTCTGTTGAA
Organism: Picea mariana; assembly: GCA_032191745.1. Classification (NCBI taxonomy): domain Eukaryota; kingdom Viridiplantae; phylum Streptophyta; class Pinopsida; order Pinales; family Pinaceae; genus Picea; species Picea mariana. The sequence goes on from JASDQU011444485.1 coordinate 1,870, forward strand.
GGAACGTTTTTATATTTGAATTGTGTCCAAGTAATCTTTCCTGTTTGGCAAGGTTTACAAACATAATCATATGTCTTTCATATCTTTGGAAGATCTTTTACTGCCCCATTGTTTCTAAGATTTATTATATGATCAAAATTTAGATGTCCAAGTCTCCTATGCCATAGCCAACTTTCATCATACTTGCTTAAGTGGAATTCTTCTTTTTCTTTTTTTAACACATAGACATTGTTTTATGTTCTTATCCCTTTTTCAACCAACTGTCCTGAATTCACAAACTTTATTTTACAATATTTAGAAGTAAAAACAACTTCACATCCTCTGTCACAAACTTGACTGACACTTAGTAGATTATGTTTCAAACCATCTACAAACAACACATCTTGAGATTTTCCTTTGCCATTACTCATCCTTACTATTCCTTTACCTTTTATTTTTCCTAGTGCATCATTTCCAAAAGTTACATTCCCTGATATGATTTCACTTAGAGTTAGAAACTTACTTTTGTCTCCAGTCATATGTTTGGAACATCCACTATCAATATACCGGGTATTCTTTTGTCTTTGGGATGATAACACTAGTCTACACTTGTCATCTTCTTTCTTCTTCCAAACCTTGAAATTTTCAGCAGTGGGATTCAAGTCTGGCTTATAATTCCTTAAGCGACAATCTGTAGCTTTATGTCCATAGTTATGGAAGACGTAACATTCTGGTTCACTGAATAACAAATCATAACAATTGTTATTCTCATAATTGTTGTTATTTTTCACCTGCATCCTTCTCCCAACCATCACATGATTTATAGTATGTGGTTGTTTGTTGCTTGGTTGTCTCAATCTTTGTTGATTATTCCTTGAGTAACTTGATTTCTCATATCTAAATCTTAAAGAACAAGTTATAGATTTGTGAGCAAACTTAGAATAGAAAAACCAATATCCATAGAAAAATCCTTTGTACTTAGAAAAATATTGTCTTCTTTGAGCGGGTCGATTTCTTCCATGCTGATAATTTCTCTGATCTACAGATTCAATTCTGGTACTTTTTCTTTCATTCCTTCTTGGTGGATGATTTTCTTTCTTTGTTTCTGCAGAGTGGTTGTTGTCAATGATTGTAGATTTGACAAACTTGATGGGTTCTATATTACTTGGATGATCACTACTTGATCCTTCTTCATAGCCCAAGACAACTTTCAAATTTGGATTCCTTTGCTTTAATACTTGGTAGGTTAATCCTTATGATGCTTTAATACTTGACAAATTTTGGTGATACAATGCCTTAAACTTCTCCATCTCTTTTCTAGTTTTTACTATATCTTCTTCTAAGGCTTCAGATCTCACTTTCTTTTCTGATAACTGTTGTCTCAAGATGTCCTCTATTTTATTTTCCTCTTCTAACTCCACTTTGATGAAGTCGGAGTCTTCATCAGTTTTTTTACCATTCATTTTAAACTGCATCAACAATTATTTTTTTTTCTCTTCTTACATTTGAGTCTATCAATTTCTTCCAAAGCAATGATTAATTCACCTTCCATACACCCTACAACTTCTTCATCATCCATGTCACCTCCTATGTGTTTATCATCAAGATCTCCCATAGCCATAAGCACAAAATCATTCACTTTGTACTCACATGATGAATCACCATCTATGTCTTCTAAGGAGTCGCCATTGTTTGAACACAAACTTTTCTTTTTACTATATTTCTTAAATTTGTATTTCTTTTCATCATCATAGTTCTGGCCCTTTTGGTCTTTTTCCTTGTGAGGATACATAGATGCAAAATGACCTATTTTACCATAGTTAAATCATTTGAAGGGAAACTTGCCTTGGTATTTTCCTAATCCTTTCTTTAACCTTCTCACAAATTTTGTCTCAATATCATCTAGTTCTGAATAATTATTCTTGTCTGCTTTAAAAGATGATTCTCTAGTAATGGATTTATCTTTGCTAATTATCATTTCATATGCAGTTAGAGTTCCTAGGAGTTGATCAATGGACAAATTTTTAATATCATTTAGTTCTTTTATTGTAGAGATTTTTGGATTAAGTTTATCAAGCAGAGATCTTAAAATCTTCTGAACTAAAAATGATTCTTCAATCTTCTCACCAAGACCCTTCATGGCATTCACAAGTTATTCAACTCTTAAAAAATACTTGCTAAATGTTTCATCTTCATTCATCTTTAGTTGTTCAAATTTCAATCTATATGTTTGAAGTTTGACATCTTTTACTTTCTCATTTCCTTCATAATTGCTAATAATTTTATCCCACATTGCTTTGTCAGTTTCAAGATGCATCACCTTTACAAATTCAACTTCAAAAAGTTAATTCAATATAAAATTAATTTCCTTAGCATTAAATATAAACTCTAACTTATCATCCTTGGAAGCTAGCACAACAATATTTTTATATCCAGTCTCTACTACATCCCAAACGTCAACACCTAAGGCCATTAAATATGTTCTCATTCTTACCTTCTAGAAGGAAAAAAATGTTCCATCAAACAAAGGAGGCTTAGTGGCTAAAGTCCCTTCATGACTTGTCATGTTTAAGCTTACAGATTGACCTTTAAGTAAAAGGAACCCACTCTGATACCAATTGTTTAAATTACTAGGACAACTGAGAGGGGGGGGGGTGAATCAATTGTTACTGTGCTTAAACAATTTATGACGTATTCATGATTTTTAATCTCTTCCAAGTGACCATTAATATTATGCAATATATGAACAACATAAATAATGAACACCAGTCACACATAAGATATACATAGAGACATATTTTCATGAGAAAACCCATAAAGAGAGAAAACCTCTTCTTCTTCGAATGATAAGCAATATTTTAAGTTATGTACATCATCTATCTTTGATCACCAACTCAATGTGAGGCTACTACCTCTATTTTACAAGATCCAACTTGCTGAGAGCACCAAACCTCTTATTTATCTAGCACCCACTAGAAGGAAGCATCAACTCCCTGAGCGTTCCAGCATCAACTGGACTTATACAAGCACCAACTTGCATACATAAAACTCTATGTTTTCCATAGCAGCACCATGCCACACTTTTTTCTAGCCAAAACTAAATGGAGGATACAACTTCTGATATTCAAGCACCAACTTGAATACCAGAGGACTACAATCCTCCCGAGCACCACCCTACCTCCCTTATTATAAATTTTGGTTGAATATAGAACAATACAGATATATCAATTCTTATCGATTCATCTCTGTTCTATAATTCTTCTCTGCTTCACTATTCTTCTTCTCTATTCATACTTGGCTTGACTTGTTGTCTCTTTCTATATGTTCTTTCTCAGTTTTGTTCAACTTCTATTTCTCATCTTCTGAGTTTGATCTCACACTGTGCATTCTGTGATAATCCTTTCTCCCTGTTTAACTCAGTTTTTAGTGTGAACAACCAACATTCCATAGTCACTGTATCTCAATAATATACCCTCCCATGGATACAATTACACCTCAAATATCCAAAAAATGCCTCAGCAACTGAATCTCCAAACGTCCAAGAACCATGATTCAGTTCTTCCAACTGAATCATAACTAGACAACTAACTGTGAGGTGAAACAATATCCCTTCAATCAGATTCCCATTTAACCAACACCATTGGATTACATCCACAGGGTCTCACATTTATCTAGTGTGCCCATTGGTTGTGACCACAGGCCAAACAGAAAGTGATTTCGCAATTTTTCATTTCAGATATCTTGTGGTGAGACTTCTCTAATCTCCATGTCACGATCTCTGAAATGGAGCTTAGAAAATATCTCCTTCCCTTCTCGTGACCATTGGCTGTGACCAAGGCCTAATAAAAAAGTTACTTTGCAGTTTTTCATTTCGCAAGTTTTGTTGTGAGTCACTTTGACTCTTCCAACTCCCAATCATGAAATGGAGCCTAACAACTTTCCATCTCCTTCCTACACATGACCACCGATGGTGACCACTGGCTACACCAACAGTCGCTTTGCAATTTCACGTATCAAAAATCTTGTGATGAGGCTTCTCGACTCTCCCAAGTCACGATCTCTGAAATGGAGCTTAGCTGGACTAGATCCTTCCTCCAACATTTGAGGATATGACCTTGGCTATGACCAGGGGCTGAAATTTCAAGCACTTTTCTTGTCATATCAACGGTCTAGAAATTTGGTGATCCAACGGTCCAGATCATTTTGCGACTTTGCATGTCTCAAGTTCCTATGTCATATTCCTTTGAATCCTCCAATGTGAAAGTCAATGAAATGCCAATTGAACGCCATGTCTCATCTGGCTCTAATGGCTAGGATCATTTCGCGACTTTGCATTTCATGGAGTTGGAGGTTAGCTCACCTCTATTCTCTTGATTCATGAATTTGCGAAACTCCTCATCTACTACCACGTGTCCTTCGGATCAAACAGTCACCCTTCTTTAGGGACTTTGTAATCCCCCTTCACCTTGCACTTAAAGTTCATGCTCATTCTTCTGGATCCAACAAAGGTCAGTCCTCATGCTCATATTTGATTCCTGAGATTTGTTCTACTCTTTTGTGTGCTCCTCCTGTCTAAATTTAGATCTGATGGCCATCGGGAATTCGGGATGGGTGATCAATGATCACTATAGCTCCTTCTCCCGAGATTACACTTTTGTTCTTTCCATGACATTATCATTGCACTTTTGATCTTGCTATCATTGGAAAATAGGTATACACTCATCGTGTGGATCTTTCCATCAATGAAAAACAAGCATACTCTACCTTCTTTCTGTAAACATGTCAACATAAATTGTAATCAATATATTAATGAAATCGCATTCTATATATTAATGAAATCATAGTTAATAAGGAGAATGAAATTACAGTCAATAATGATAATGAAATCATAGTCGATATATTATTGAAGCACTGATATTCACCATTAAAATTGCAGAGATGATATCAAGCAAAGTGTTGGGATTTATCAATAAAATCATAGAGATTATCCACAAAACGCAGAGACTATTTGATCATAGATGAATAAAAAAAAATGCAGAGATACTCAAACACAAAGATGCAAAGATAAATCATTCCTCAATGAATCAATCAAAACACAATGATGATCATTCACAAAAACACAAGGATTTGAGATTAATCGTAAGAGAAAAATACATAGATAAGTAAGGGCTAGGTAGTTGGGCGTAATTTATCCTTCAATTATTATCCATGCATAGGAAAAAAGGAAAACTGAATCTATAGGTTTTTATACACCAGATTGATGACCTTCGATTCAGCTCCTGGATTACTGCTCAGGAACATACTAATAACTAAAGGGATAAGGGAAAAACGCAAATTTCTTCATAGTAATCAATAAAACAAACACAGAGAAGTCATTGCAATCAAAGTTTGGGTTCACCATGGGAAATCAATTCAAAATACAACAAGCATAAGTCTAGTATGAATTTAAGTTCTTTGATTAAAAATCACTGAATAAAACATAATCCTTGACACATTAAAAGTACAATATTGAAGGTGCATGAACAATATTAAACTACCAATAAAAATATACACACATGTGTACTGTAGCCAAATGTGAAATCTCTGAGTCATTGTCCCGTGTGCGCTCTATTTAGCTCCTAGTTGCCAACTGATGTGACCTCACCGATATCTCCCAGCCAACACTAGGGGTACTCTTCTTCCCCCTGAGCTGCAAAGGGGCCACACACACAATACCAAAGAACTGCTAGCACCCAGCTCACCTCGCAAGGTCGAGGTACCACTCGTTACCTGAGCTGGGTATCCCAACTCCCATAAGAGAAGTTCAGTCAAGATAAAAATTCAGTAGTGTATCGTTACGAAAAAGATCTGATCCATTTCCCTTTTTAAAATTTTAATCCTCCATTGTAATTTTGACTTTAATAAATAAATTTGAATTTCTTACCCCCCCTTCTTGTTACATGTTTAATTATTATTATTATTATTATTATTTTGACCACATGTTCTACTTAGACCTAGGTTTTAATTTCACTAGGATGGGCGACATTTTTATTAGGGAAAAATTGTTTTCAGTTCTTACTTATCACATCATTCATTTTAAGGTTGACTAGGTTTATTCACTTATTTGTTAAAATCACGACGTTCCCTTCAAGACACACTAGGTGCTCCAAGGGTGCCACTCACCTCTTTCTGTTTTCCTTGTGTGATGTGCCCTTCAAGATGCACTACGTGCTCCAAGGGTGCCACTTGCCTCTTGACTGACTTGGTAGATGTCAAACCCCTAGAGTCAATACTCTGCCAAGTAGTATTGTGGGAGACTAATGGACTCTAATGAATAATGCCTTTGCCTTATTTTGCACCCCTAAGAATCATCATGAGCAACTGTCACAGTCTTACATCACAACATTGTGGGTCTTCTCGAACTAGGTAATCATTAACCTATAGTTCGAGCCACGGTGGGAGTGCTAGTAGGCTTAAACAAGGCTGCTGCCACACCTCTCCCTCAAAGTATTTGGTCATCCTATGTGACCCCTCTACTCCACATGTGAGTCTGGTTGGAAAACAATCATCAGCCTGCATCCATCAACAAATCATGTCGGCAATAATAATCAATCATCATAACATCTAATCATATTTACATATGTCACATCAACAACATTCAACCCAAGAGTCCACTCCCTGACTCGATCTGGAGTCCAAGGGGTTTCATCGATGCCTCTTCATCCTTGAGGGACTAAGTCTTGCACACTCAGGAGAACCCAGTCAATAGCACATGTCTATGTAAATACAACCATATCACATATCATCAAATCCATAACATCTCATATTCATAATCAAAACAACCAAAAGATATAATAACTTGGATCACTTGCAAGCAAGTGTCCTCAAAGAATAAGTTTGATTAGTTAGACTATGAGTGACTGTCACAGTATTACCTCACAACATTGTGGGTCTTCTCGAACTAGGTAATCGTTAACCTATAGTTCGAGCCATGGTGGGAGTGCTAGTAGGCTATGGCAGGGATACTGCCACACCTCTCCCTCAAAGTGTCTGGTTGTCCTGCTTGACCCCTCTACTCCACATGTGAGTCTGGTCGGAAAGATATAGTCATATTGCATCCATCAACAAATCATTTCAGCAATAATAATCAATCATCATAACATCTAATCATATTTACATATGTCACATCAACAACATTCAACCCAATAGTCCACTCCCTGACTCGATCTGGAGTCCAAGGGGTTTCATCGATGCCTCTGCATCCTCAAGGGACAAATTCCTGTACACTTAGGAGAACCCATTCAATAGCACCTGTCTATGTAAATACAACCAAATAACTTATCATCAAATCCATAACATCTCATACTCATAATCAAAATGACCAAAAGATATAATAACCTAGATCACTTGCAAGCAAGTGTCCTCAAAGAATAAGTTCGATTACTGAGTGGAAGAGTGAGATGTTACATATACCCCCTCTTGGTTTAAACTTCTTCCTGAAGTTTCACAATATATAAGTGCTAAGATAAAGTGTATCCCAATATCATAAGTCTATCTATCAAACAAAAATGAAAAGTGTTGGCGCATATCATATTTGTCCTCCCAGGTCGTCGAGTGAGAACTATAGTTATCCCACTGGACCTTAACATGATCTATTGTTCGACACCATAGTTGTTGAATGTGATGGTATAGGATGTGGATTGGCTCAGGCATGAGTGCACCCTCATCAGATACCTACAAGGAACTCATATCAATAACATGTGTAGGATCACTAATATAATTTCTCAAAACAGATACATGAAAATCATCGTGCATACGCCTCAAAGAATTAGGCAAGTCTAGTTGATAGGCCATGGGACCCTTCTTTTACACAATATTGAAAGGTCCCACGAACCTAGGAGAGAGTTTAACACCCTTTCCAAACTTGATCGAACACTTATGCGGTTTCACCCACAAGAATAATCAATAACCAACTTCATAACTACAGTCGACACGATGCGCACCGTCATAACTCTTCTACTGATCCTGCGCTTCGTTGATCCTTTGTATTTTAGTTTGCATTTGATATTCCATTTATTGGATCTCTTATGGTCCCACCGGGACCCTATCCTCAAGCCAATCCCAACTCAAAGGAGTCTAACATGGTCATCTGTAAAGAAACTCTAAAGGCATCATCTGAATGGCGCTTTGATAACTGTTGTTATATGTGAATTCTATCAGTGGTAATAATTATTACCAATGCTTATGTTGGTCCATATCATACATGTGCAACCTATATTCCAATATTTGTTTTGTTCGTTCGGTCTGCCCGTCTGTCTCTGGGTGATACACGGTGCTAAAGTTAATTTGGGTTCCCAAGGCTTCTTGGAAACTAGTCCAAAATCGTCTGGTAAACACCAATCCTCTATCATATATAATCCTCTTAGGCATGCCATGTAGCCTCACAATCTCACCGATGAACACTCTAACTATGTAATGTGCCTGATACATCGTACGTATAGGAATAAAATGAGCACTCTTCATCAGAGTGTCGACTACCACAAAAATCGAGTCATGTCTCCTTGTCGTCTATGTTCAACCTTCACCTATTGACATTATAGACATCTTTCCATGTAGTTGACTATGGTTGCCTTCATTCCTTTCTAGAATAATAAGGGTTTAAGGTCTGCCCTCATATTCATGAATCTCCGGTGAGCCATGTACACCGATATATGAGCCTCATTTAGGATCAAAATCCTCAACTTGTCATTCGGTGGTACATAAATTCAATTTTTAAATCTCAATAATCCGTCGTTGTCCAATGTAAATCCTTCAAGTATTGGTACCATCATTGTGTTTTGTACGATAAAATCCTTGACCTCTTTGTACTAGTCATCGTTGCACTGTAAAGTTAGAATATTTTCACGTAGATTCGTCTAAAGAGGCATCACCAAAAATATGTGTGGTCTCTGGCTCAATGCATCATCCACTCTGTTCATTGTTCCCTTTATGTAAGTAATCTTGAAATCATACTCGCTAATCAATTCTGACCAATGTCATTGTCATGCATTCAAGTCTCTTTGCGTAAAGATGTGTTGTATTCCACATTGGTCCATTTTTAGTTCTAATTTTTGTCCAATAATGTAGTGTCTCCAAAATCTCAAGGCATAAAGAATGGATAACAACTCCAAATTGTGCATTACATAGTTCTCCTCATGCCTTATCAACTTTCTCGAGATGTGAGCAATCACTCGACCGTCTTGCATCAAGACTCCACCTAATCCTTCCTTGGATGTGTCAGTGCATACCAAGAAGTCTGCTTCCATGTGAGGGACCTTTAGTATTGGTTCTATCGTCAACAAATCCCTGAGCATATGAAATGATTCTGAACATTTCTTGGTCCAAACAAACTTCCTGTTCTTCTTCTGTAATTTTGTAATCATATTTTCTATCTTCGATTGATAAAATGAGCATTTAGACAATTTCCCATACAATTTGTTCTCTCCCAGACACTATAGTGTTAGAATATAGAAGAATGTGTGCTCATTTTACCATTGATGATACCCTCATCACCCAATCATAGGCTGAATCCACCCTCCGAGCACCTTAACCATGACTGAGAATTACTCTGGAAACAAACCCTAGGCTAGATAGCCAAACAAGGTGTAGCGCATATTCCTCCAAGGATAACGCACCAACAATAGTTGATCAGATAGTCCAAACCCTATCCAAGAGATAGTCCAAGATCATACTGAAAACTAGATGTTGCTATAGCTACACCTGCAACTCTCCTCCACATGTGCGCACCAAATTGGTAACTGCAGTGCGCACCAAACTGGGAACTGCAATTCTGAGATGTGTCAAAATGAGAATTGGTGCCCTGTATTTATACTGGTTCTGCCATATTTGTTGGGGCTGACTTCTCCTTCTGGATATGTGTTTATTCAGAATATTATTATTATTTTTGTCCAACTTCTTCTTTTGGAGGATAATAACCTAATATAAATTATCTTCTTGAGCTGACAAGACTTCTAGGGTTATTAGCCAACTCATTAGAGTTTCTCTTTCTTCCCAGAGTCTTATATTCTCGTCAGGTTCACACATGGAGGTAAATACCTCCCGCAGCTACCATAATATCAACACTCTCTCCTAGCTAGGGAGGTATTATAGGTAATGGACTTGAGCAAAAAAACATACCATATACTCGGTAGCATCAATATAGTCGTCTAGACTATTTCATGACTAGATCATGACCATCACAATCACCATCAGCTGCATCATCTCTTGAAACCATACTTCATCTAAGTAATTAGACATGATGGTAGATAAGTCACTCACACCATAGAGTGATACAAGAGCCACTCTTATAATCTAGAGGAGTAAATTCTCTGAACCAATTTCCTATCTGGAAAATCTCTGTTCATCATTCGTCTCGATGGTGATTATTTCCAATAAACCACTGATAGTCTTCAAGGCAATTAGAACAAAAATAGAACACAACTGTGTCTATGCATAGTAGTACATAACTACAATCTAGTGGTTTACTACCACACCAAGTAACACACAAGTACTTGATCAACAATGTATAGTCACAAACAATGGAACATATCCACCACAGTAATCTTCATCTATTGTCATACAGTCTTCATAACAAACATCTGATAGCAACCTACATAGAAACAATGTTATGATATAGACTGAATTATTTGGGCCAATATTTCACTCACATCTGTGAGTTCTGAAAGAATATCTGCCTCATGAATAGTGGAACATATACACCATAGTAGTTTATATCTATTGTCTTCATAACAAACATGTTATAGCAACCTGCACAGAAACAATGTTATGATATAAACTGATTTGTCTGGGCCAATATTTCACTCACATATGTGAGCTCTAAAAGAATATCTACCTCAAAATAGTGGAACATATCCACCACAGTAGTATATCTCTACTGTCTGGAGACAGGTAGTCTCCATAAAAATCATCTGATGCCATCTTGCACAAAAAATATTGTTAAAAATAAACTGAATCATTTAGGCCAATCTTTCACTCATGTTTGTGAGATTTTCAAGAATATCTGCCCTCATCAGCAATGGGCTATCTGCCCTATTCTTCTCAAACATGGAAGAAGGATTGTTTTTTATTTTTAAGCATGGACCATTTCTCACCCTGGGCCATTCTTCCTACACTAATCAAAGTGCACCCTGGACAAAATGTATAAACCCTAAGGAATGTCTGAGCTTGGACCATTCCTCACCCTGGGCCATTCCTCCTACACTAATCAAAGTGTGCCCTATATAGAATGTATAAACCCTAAGGAATGTCTGTCCTGGACCATTCCCCTCCCTGGTCCATTCCTCCTACACTAATCAATGTGTGCCCTGGAGAGAATGTATAACCCTAAGGAATGTTTGTCCCTGATTGCTGAGCCTAGACCATTCCTCACCCTGGGCCATTCCTCCTACACTAATCAAAGTGCACCCTAGAGAGAATGTATAAAACCTAATGAATGATTTCCCAGACCATTTCCTCCATTAACCATAAGAGGAAAATACTTCTCTACATCAACCTCAAAAATGAACCATTCCTTATGTTAACCACAATGAGAAATCACTGTCTAGCGAGGTGGGCTAGTCTTCTTGAGTAACCCTCAAGAAGAGAGACTACCCTAGACCACTCCCCATGTTAACTAAAATGGGAAGTCACTGTCTATTATACATCAACAATCACACTACTTCCCATGTTAAACACAATGTAAAGTGACTATCCTTCAGAGGTCTCAATCCACTTTCCGAACAGGAAATCATTTGTCCAAGATGGACTATTTTTCAAATTTAAAGATGAATGTTTTCAATAATGTTTTTAGTGCTCCCTCCTAACCAGGAGAGCCATTTCTTCCTTTTTCAACAAGAAGGAAGTTGTTTCCACAAGATCTTAGCTTGAGTACGCAAACTCTTTCATCTTGGATAGAAGCTTTACCAAAATGCCTACTTATCTGCTCATCTGTGGAGATATGTATTGGAGAATCATTTTCTCCTTTCTAGACTTCATCATGGATAATGTAATGCTTGATTTAAAATGTAATTTAGTCTGGAACATTGTGAAGACTTCATGTATATATGAACAATAGAGTATATCATAGTTGGAAAACTAAAACATATCCATGTGGTACTTCTTCTGTCATCATGAGATCTGATCTACTGAATAATCATCTTGATGTTATAGGGAATCTTCACCATGCTTATGTTGTGCACTGGAGGTTCTTTCACCAAGTTATATTCTTCTATCTGCATACAAGGGTCTCTTTCTGGTATGCCTCAAAGTCTTGAGATTTCTCTTCATATGCTCTTTATTCAATTTTCTATGGAGAACATTATTTGTATTCATTTGATGTAGAACTCCAACTCATGGATGTTGCGGATGATATAATAACTTATGTAGAGATAAGTCTAGTGTACTGGAACAAGTAATCATCATAGTCTTCTCCATCCATCTGGGAGAGCCTCTGGTTCTGTATCTCGCAAAGATTTCATTCATAAGTCTTCCATACACTTTTCTTCATCACGATTTTCAGTTCTTCTGCTTGATTGCTTTTAGTGAGTTCATATTAGGCTGGTAATCTTGTGATTCTTGATATTATGATTGGTTGTTCTGGCTTTTCTTTCTTTCTTGGAATATTCATGTTCTTCTTCATGTTTTTCTCTAGCTCTTGGGTCCATGGAGTTTCTTATATATTTCGTGCCCTAGAGATTACACTTCTTCCTTTCATGATAGGATCATAGATTTGGATGAACAACCATGAATACTTTAAGGCTTCTCTTCGAAGAAGTCTTCTTCTGCAGGTGAACTGCATACATACTATCTTTTATGGCTGCTACCATGGATATATGTAATTCATCATATTCAATGGATCATAGGGTTATCTCCCTCCTAATCCTTGCTTCATGTATAAGTGCATATAATTGATTCCTTCCGTCTAACAGAGTCCATTTTTTCCTCTGCATCCTTATTTTCTTTTGCAATATATAATTGGCTCTCTTGTCTAATAGAGTCCACACTTCCGTCTTGTTGTTTTCTACAAAAAGTCATGAGTCTTTTTCCAATTTCTTCTTGATTGCAAACTGCTTTCTGTTTTTGCTTGTTCTAAGTCTCTTATTTTACAATAGCTTCCACATGATTTGTATTTCAAAATTTCATGTGTATTATCTAATAATATCCATTTTCATCTTGTTTGTTTTTCCCTAGGTATAGTTCTTCTTGGAACACATTATCTTCCAAGAGATAGACATACAAGATATGTACAGAGACGATGCAAACAAAATATGTACAAGAAATAAGAAGAGTGTTGTTACCTTTTTAGAAGAACAAGTCTCTTCCATCCTGCTTAGTCTTCTTTGTAGGTTCCTTTTCTTCGGCAATCGATGCTTCGTGTTTCTCCTTCCTTTTCTTTAGCTCGGGACACTGATTCTTGTAGTGACCATTCTTTTGACAGTTGAAGCATTGTAGTTTTGAAATGCCTTTCTCTTGATTTGGCTTCCTCCTCGAACCAAAATTCCTTTTGTTCCTGAAGTTATTGAATATTGTTGTGAAGGCTTGATCATCGTACTTCTTTTGGGGTTTCTCTTTTGCATTGATCCTTGATTCTTCTTGAGCACAACAAGTCCAAAGTTCTTCAAATGTCAGGTACTCCTTCCTTGTGTTCATGCTTGTGGAAAATGCATCCCATGTCTTGGGAAGACTATTGAGTACTATTTTCACCAATTCCTTTTCTGAAGTGATATCTTCAATAGCTTGTAGTTGATCTCTTAACTTGGATATTCTTACAAAGTATGATGTTATGTTGTCATCATCATTCATCTTCATGTTATGGAGCTCATTCTTTAGACTCATAACTTGGCCAATGTTTCTGACTGAGAAGATATTTTTTAGGGCATCGTACATCTTCTTCGATGAGTCAAGATGGGAGGTAAGTGGTCTTTTATGGAATCCACTATGATACTCATGGCATTGATGTCAACATCTTTGAACTTCTCCATAGTTGCAACGTTCTGCAGTTCCTTCTCTTCTCCTTCTTTAAACTCTGGCTTCACGATATCAAGTACTTTATTCTTGGCAAGGATGGGGTCAATCCTTGTCTTCCATGATCTAAAGTTAGAGGCTCCATATAACTTTTTATTAGACTTCATAGAGTTAGTCATGGCTTGGTTGACTTGGTCAAACCCTAGATTTGACCATAAATCCAAACTTCATGTCTTGGCCTTCTAAGAGTGCCAGGAGATGCGCTGGGCTAGGGCGCACTGATATATCTAGAGATTAGGTCAACCCATTCACTTAAGGTGCCTTAACAAGAGTATTAGGGTTTCTACAACTGCTCTTGCTAGTAACCCTAGAGGCAGTGTCTTGGAAGTTGCTTCTGCTAGTAACCCTAGCGGTAGTGCGTCAACGAGTTCAATATCCTAGCGGCTATGTTTCCTTCCAATGTTTAGACTGAATGAAGGAAGTGTGGGCCCATAACCTGTTAGAATATAGAATAATGTGTTATTGTTTTACCATTGACAATACCCTCGTCAACCAACCATAGGTCGAAGCCACCCTCCGAGCACCTTAACCTTGATTGAGAATTACTCTGGAAGCAAACCCTAGGATAGATAGACAAACAAGGTGTAGCGCATCTTCCTCCAAGGATAGCGCACCAACAATAGCTGATCAGATAGTCCAAAACCTAGCCAAGAGATAGTCCAATCTCATACTAAAAACTAGTTGTTGTTGCAGCTACACCTGCAGCTCTCCTCCACATGTGCGCACCAAAATGGGAATTGTAGTGTGCACCAAACTGGGAACTGCAATTCTGAGATGTGTCAAAATAAGAACTGGCACCCTATATTTATACTGGTTCTACCAAATTTGTTGGGGTTGACTTCTCCTTCTGGATATGTGTCTGTACAGTATATTATTATTATTTCTAGCCGAATTCTTCTCTTGGAGGCTAATAACCTAATACAAATTATCTTCTTCAGCCGACAAGACTTCTAGGGTTATTAACCAACTCATTAGAGTTTCTCTTTCTTCTTGGAGTCTTATGTTCTTGTCAGGTTCACACGTGGAGGTAAATACCTCCCGCATCTACCATAATATCAACATGTAGTACCAAGCGCAAGTGCTCGTCATGCTCTTCCAATGTCCAAGAGTAAACCAAAATATTGTCAATGAATACTTGGATGAACTTTTCCAAGTATTCAAGGAATACCCCGTTCATCAAACTCATAAATACTCCAGGGGCATTTGTCAGTCCAAAAGGTAAAAAAATGAACTCATAATGTCCAAACCTTGTCTTAAAGGAGGTCTTAGGGATATCATCCTCCTTGATCCATAACTAGTGATACCCTGATCGCAAGTTGATCTTTGAAAACATCGCCACGCCTTTCATCTGATCGAACATATCATCAATCCTTGGTAACGATTACTGATTCTTGATCGTTGCCTTATTCAATTGATGGTAGTCAACACAGAGTCTCCACAACCTATCCTTATTTCATATGAAAATAATAGGCGCACCCCACGGTGACACACTCGAACATATAATTCCCAGGTCCAACAACTCCTTCAGTTGCATTCCCAACTCCTGTAACTCTGGGTTTGACATTCGATAAGGAATTCTTGCTATCGGTTCAGTTCTTGGTTTTAGGTCTATGGTAAATTATGATTCCCTCTCTAATGAAATCCCAGGTAACTCCTCAAGGAAGACGTCCACAAACTCTCTCACCACAGGAAGGTGTTCTAGTCCTTCCTCTACTCCCTTCTTATTTAACACAAGGATTGCATAAAGCTTACATCCCTTGTGCATTCTCTTCTATAGTTGTAAGGAAGAGATGAACCTTAGAGAGACTCCCTAGTTCTGACCTACAACCACGTGTCTCTGTCCCTCATCATCAACCAAGCTCAACCATTTCGTCTTACAATTGAGTATCACCTCATGCGATTCCAACTAGTCAATACCGATCACAACGTCATTAGATCCTAAGATCATGATGTACAGGTTGTCCCTGGTGACAAAATCTCCCAAGTTAAGGATATAGCCTGTAACCTTCCCTCCAACCTCTGTTTGGATCCTGAAGCCATTTCTACAAAGCTAAAATCATCCCGTTTGACTGCCTTTACCTTAATTATTTTTAGTGCTGCACCAGAAATTAAACTCTCTATAACACCTAGATCTATCAAAATACTAAGGGTCTAGTCAGTGACGGTACCTGACATCTCGAGCATGGTCGACTATTTCTCTTCCTGGTAGTTATTCACCATTGCATGAATCTGATAGGCCTTGCCCAAACCTCCCATAGTAGTGGGTCCAACTAATCGAGATGCTCTAGTCCTGTCCACTGGGAAATTGCACTGGTAATGTGGCTCCCCACATGTCCAAAACCCTTTCTTTGGTCTAGTACTCTTGGTACCTGAAGTAGAAGCTGACAACCCACCAGCCTATAATCCTGGCCTGTTATGCTGAATAAGCCTAAACTGCTACAGTTGCGGTTGACGTTGCTACTGATTCTTTCGTCCTCGATAAATAATCCACTGCTGAGGCACTGGTCACTAAGGTGTAGTGAAAGTGGATCCTCTTTGGAAGCCACGATAACCTGGTGAGAGTCTAGCTAGTGTCTGACATTGCTACACACCAGACGACACCTGCCCTGCTAGTCTCACTTGATTCCTACTTTGAACCCCACTGATAATCTCCTCCTATGCTATGAGGGCCTTCTATACAACATCATGCAAGGTCTGAGGCATCAAAATCCTAACCTTTACACGAATGTTGAAATTAAGGTTAAAAAATAACCTTTTGACCTTAAGTTTCTCGGTATTCAGGTGCGGAGCATACTAAAGAAAATCCATAAAATGGGCCTCGTACTAGAGAATCGTACGACCTCCTTGTCGCAGGGCATTGAAATCATTGAGCTGACGCTCAATGAATTCCTCTGATAGATACCTCTCTCAAAACCGTTCCTCGAATAGTTCCTATGACATGTCTTCGATGACCATGTTCAATTATGGAAGGAGCATCTTCCACCATAGAAGAGGAATCCCCTTCAGTTGAAATACTTTCATGCATAACTTCATGTTAGAGGTATATTCGTGAAGCAAAAAGCACATCGCCATATTATCCAACTATGCCTCGATGGCTATGTTGTCTGGGGCACCAAAGAACTCGAGAAATTTGACCTTCTCGAGTTCACAGTGAATGCTACTAGTACCAACTGAAGCACGTGGTCCACCCTCAGGGGGTGTCAATTCCCTAGCGTCATCTCTATCCAAACGAATGATTAGTGCCTCAGACATCTGCCGAAAGGACCTCATGAGCCCAACCACATCAACCACCGCTATCTGTTCCTTCTCGACAACCTGTTCATCTCCCTAGGGGTTAGACCCCTCAGGCATGGATGCTACTGGGGGCATCACACCTCCTCCCCTAGCACCCCATCATCTTCCTCCGCGATGTCCTCTAACCATATTTACCCGCATGAATACAAATCAAATTAATTATCAACCTTATAATAAAAAATAAAATCAATGAAATCTGTAGTGATCCCAAGTCGCGGGTCGAACCCGCTCTGATACCATATGTAATGTCCCCATCGTTATGACTACAAATGACTCAATGCAAAATATTTTTTTTTCTTTTTAAGTAGGAAGGAAACAACGACAACAGTTAAATAACACAACTTGATGACAAACACAACGCACTCAGCTTAGGCAACAAACAACAATGAATTAGCATACTATCACATCATGCAACTAGACGAACATGCAATAATAAATAAATAGATAACAATGAATACCAACCCGACACAAGAAAGACAACACCTACAAACTAAAGGACAACATCAACAAACCAACATAACAACTTGAATACTAGGAACTAGAAAACCTCTATGAAGTGCAAGACCAAACGCATTGAGGTTTTACAGAACTAAGTACTAGCATCAATTACAATGAACAACCACCCACATCGGGAAGCACAAGACTCTGGCCAGGTTATCATTCACATATATCCATCAGGGCATGCAATGATCTCCTCATCATGAATCATGTCATCACACGATGATAGGCATGACAGTAACCAAGGTGCAATACAACCCATCTAGACCAATAACCCAAGAAAAATTCAACGTGCTAGAAGAGAAAATTAACTGTCAAAACATATGACGACTAACCCAAGCACCCAATTGACAAACCAACAAAACACAAGGGAAATTAACGACTATAACATTCATACAACCCATAAAATTCCTTGCGCAATAACTTCTATTGCAAACATACATCAATTTGTACACATTAAAAGTAATTATATTCAACAATTAGGTCACTTAATAATATATCTATGAAACATGTCTTTTAAAACTGAAATCACTATCTTTTAAAACTGAAACAATAAATCATGGTCTTTTAAACATTATAATTCACTATCTTTTAAAACCAAAACAATATAATTTGTTGTCCTTTAAAACTGAAACAAATATAAATCATTGTCCTTTAACAAGTCTATTGATCGATAAACTACAAAAATGTTGTCTACCATATTCACTGTCTATCATTACACTGTCTATAAAAACTGTCTATCATATTCAGCTATATAAAGACTATGTCTATCATAATCAAATATTAAGACATTGTCTTATTATATTCACAATTAAAAACTATGTCTATCATATTCACATATTAAAACACTGTCTATTATATTCACAATTAAACCGATGACTATTATATTCACATATTAAAACGTTGTCTATTATATTCACAATTAAAATGCTGACTATTATATTCACATATTAAAACGATGTCTATTATATTCACRTATCAAACRTTGTCTATTAACAATGTTGTGTTTAGAKCACAAAGAACACAACTGTATAAAATCATGTGGTATAAATTTATGTTGTATAATCATTGTAAAGAATCGTTGTGTATAAATTTGTTATCCATTAATTCCATTATAATACTGTATCCATTCCATTTTGAAATCGCTGAGTTTAATATGATTTCGTTGAGTTAATTAATATATTCACAACCACTGTCGAACACATGTTGTCTATAAAAACGCAGATTCATATCATGTTGTCTATAAATTATAAATTATAGATTATATAAGTATGTATATAAATCGCCTATAATTTATAGTCTATAAATTATAATAAAAAAAATGCAGTAAAAAAGGATTCAGTTCCATATAAAAAGGGATTCGGTGTTTATAAAAAGGGATTCACTGCCATATAAAAAGGGTATTCATTGTTTATAAAAGGGATTCGCTGCCTTTCACTACCAATGAAATGCTACCAAATATTGCTATCTAACAAATCTAATTAACTGTTGTCTATAGATAAATGATGTCGCTGTTCATAAGCTAAATATGATCGTTGTCCAATAATAATATTTATGTCCATTAATACATGATTTTTCTATCTATAAAATATGCTAATGTTATCTATAAACTATAAAAATTGCTCATTTATAAAATTTCCCGTTTCTAAAAATCACTGTCAATAAATGTAAATCACAGTCACTGCATGTAATTTGCATTCAATATGTAAATCATAGTCAATATGTAATTCACAGTCACTATGTAAATTGCAATCAATATGTAAATCATTGTCACTAAAGGTAAATCACGGTCAATATGTTAAGGAAACCGAAGTCAATATATTAATGAAATCACATTCTATATATTAATGAAATCATAGTCAATAAGGAGAATGAAATCGCAGTCAATAATGATAATGAAATCACAGTCGATATTTTACTGAATCACTGAGATTCACCATTAAAATCACAGATATGATACCAAAAAAAGTGTATGGATTTATCAATAAAATCATAGATATAATCAACAAAATGCAGAGCCTATTCAATGAGAGATGAATCAACAAAAACGTAGAGATACTCAAACACAAAGACGCAAAGATAAATCATTCCACAATGAATCAATCAAAATGCAAGGATGCTCATTTGCAGAAACACAAGGATTTTGTAGCATCCCTCTCTTGCGCGCATTGAACGAACTTATTCTTTGAGGACACTTGCTTGCAAGTGATCTAGAATGAATCAATCAAAATGAAAGGATTCTCATTTGTAGAAACATAAGGATTTTGTAACATCCCACTCTTGCGCTCATTGAGCAAACTTATTCTTTGAGGACACTTGCTTGAAAGTGATCTAGATTATTATACTATTAGACGTTTGATTATGATTATGAGGCATTATGGATATGATGACATGTTATTTTACTATATTGACATAGATAG
The DNA here is from genome assembly GCA_032191745.1 of Picea mariana. Lineage (NCBI taxonomy): Eukaryota > Viridiplantae > Streptophyta > Pinopsida > Pinales > Pinaceae > Picea > Picea mariana. The sequence continues at coordinate 22,101 of JASDQU011444485.1, forward strand.
GTGCTATTGACTCGGTTCTCCTAAGTGTGCAATATTATTGACATGAAATATGCAGAGGCATCGATGAGACCCTTCGACTCCAGATCGAGTCAAGGAGTGGACTATTAGGGTTTAATTGTGGTATATATTACCTATGTTCATCTGATGAGATGTTATGATTATGGATTTTATTTCTAACATGATTCGTTGATGATGTAGGCTGACGATAGATTGCCAACCAGACTCACATGTGGAGTAGAGGGGTCACGTACAATAAACCGAGACGTTGATGGAGAGGTGTGGACAACAACCCTGCCACAACCCAGTAGCACTCTTGCCGTGGCTCTAACTGTAGGTTAACGATTACCTAGTTCGAGAAGACCTATGATTCCGTGAGGGAAGAATGCGACAGTCACTCACAATGATTCTAAGGGGCACGCAATAAGGAAGGCCCCTTATTCCTTAGAGGCCCTTAGTCTCCTACGATATCACTTGACAAAGTATTGAATCCAGGGGTTTTTAATGTCTACCAATTCAGTCAAGAGGCGAGTGACACCCTTGGAGCATGTAGTATGTCCTGAAGGGCACGTCACATAAGAAAAATGGAAAGAGGCGAGTGTCATTGTTGGAGCACGTAGTGTGTCCTTAAGGGCACGTTGCACAAGGGAAAAAAAATTAGGTGAATGACACCCTTGGAGCACCTAGTGCATCCTGAAGGGCACATCACGTTTTTAACTAATAGGTGAATAAACCTAAATGGCCTTAGAACAAATAATGTGATAAGAAAGATTTAAAAACAATTTCCCTAATAAAAATTTTCCCAACCCAGGAAA
>JASDQU011444486.1:0-16208 GCA_032191745.1 Picea mariana
CTCTCTAGAAAAGTTTACACAATCGGCTTTCTAGAACGTATTTCACCTACTTCATTAAATGTGACAGGAGTAATTACATTTCAACCTTACCCCTTAATTATGACTACTAACAATTCTAACACTAATGATTACAACTTTACATTTGACAATGCCTATATGGGCTTACAAAATTCATAACATGATGGCCCATTGGTTTAAGTCTTAGCTAGGATTACATCATATCAACTCAAAAACTTGTTTTACATGTTTTAATTTTTCATGTTGGTGCAAGTTGTCTTATTCTCTACAATATTTTTGTTTCCTTTGCTCCAAACTTTATATTTTGCACACCTTTTCTTCTTCTTCAACTTCAACATTATTCTAGTCATCTTCTTCAATATTTCTTCATATTGTTTGTCTTGTTCATCTAGTACTTCTTATACTTCAACTATTGCTAATTGAACAGTTTTGTCAAACTTTGTAAGATCAAGAACATCTTCGTTTTCTTTCATCTCCTCTTCCAATGTTGCAACAACTTCAACATCTATAATGGTTTCCTTCATTTTTTTAGTTTCTTCTTTTGCTGCAATTGTGACATATTTTCCATACTAACTTTCATACTTTGGATTTGCAAGCCATTCCTTAAGAAATGCTAATTCAACATAATATTCAACATTCATTGTATCATCATTCATGTCTTCAACAAATTTCATTGTTAGATTCACCTTACATTTTGTTACTGCTACGAAGGAAGTTTCACTTCCACCTTCAACTTTAATTTCATCATCCACATGTTCATCTACACAATGGGATTTACCATGATCATGCTCTGCATCTCATATAGAGTCACATTTTTCTTTTGCAAATATTCAAAAAAAATATCTACAATGTTCAAGACAACTACAATCTCTATGTCTTTTTTGTTTTCTTCTGCTTCAGTAGGCTCTTTAACAACTTCTCCAATTATTTCTGCAATGTTAAATTCCTCTATTTCATTTGTTACAACAGTCAATCCATCAACAACTATAATGTTCTATGACATAGCTTCATGTTGATCGATGTTGCTCCCCCTTTCACTATATGCCATCTACAGAATATCCCAAGCTTTTTTGGACCTGGTTGCTGCTACAATTTTGGGAAGAATGCTCTCAAAGCCTTGTTGAATGAGAAATAGTGTTGTTGCATCATTCTTCTTATTTTCTAAGAGACGATCCTAATTCTGATATTGAATCATGGCTTCATAGGCTTCCTGATTTGAGGGTTCTTCATACCCGTTAAACACAGTATCCCATAAATCATCCATACGTAGTGTATTTCTCATCTTAATGGCCTATATATCATACCTTTTACGAGAGAAACTAGGAAGAGAATAATAACTGTTGAACATATCCATCAATTCAAAACAACATGGATTAATGAAATAAACACACATAACAATGCAGGGTGTTGGGTATTGTTATCACTCTGTAAATTTGTTGAACTGATCAAAAAACAACAAAGGTAATTGTTTCAACCAACTTTAGGTTGGATTCTAACCCTTCCAACCAAAGAGGGCTCTCTTGGGCATATAGCTATTTAAAATACTCAAAAGATTTAGCAATGTGCACATAGAGGTTAGATTCTGCCATAGGGTAAAATTTAAAAGTGGTAGGACGAAACAAAAGAGTAGGGCCATTGGGAAATGGGGTCAATTCCTGAAAACATATGAAGATTTATAAGCTATGTATTCCAGAGGGAATAGAGGAAAATAAGGTATGATGTTTAGCCAAATAAGTAATATGATATGGTAGAGGAAAACAAAGGAAAGACTATTATCAGCAAGAGGCATCTAATAGAGGGCGAATCTCTTGGTATATCATTAGAAGAAGAAACGTAAAGGCTGGCTACCAAAAATAAAGCACCACTCAAGGGTGAATTCTGAACTAGAAACCAATAAAGACACGACAAGTATAATCAATATGAGAAGGAGCACCAACAAGGTGGGTTCTTTCTTTGCCTAAAGATTATCGCTAGCAGAAACACACATTCATGAATATGAAATACAAGAAAACATATTGAACATCAACACCATGATGAATCTCGGCTATCTAAGAAAACCTTCTCTGCTTATATTAAAATCCACAAGAAATTACAAAGTTTTCCTGCTACAAGGGCAATCCCTTCTCCGGCCAGTCGAACCATTCATTTATCTTTTTAATAGTATATATAGATAAATTACATACGAGATCCAAAACAGATCATCTTCTCCAAGATTCCAAAAATAGATATCGGTCACATAGGGAGTAACGTACCAAAACCGAACTCCTACTTTCTAGGGAACATTACAAACATAAAACTGAAACATTTGATATTTTTACCCTGAATGCCATCTATCTACAAAATCACAAGATTCCATGAACTTGATTTTATTTTGTCATGAACTTTTCATTTTAGATTTTCAATTTCTTCCTTTAAAGTGTCAAGCCAACCAGGTTGGTCTTCTTCAATACCTTCGGCCATTCCAGCTTTAGTCTCCTTCTTTCGTCGCTTGTTTCATTTACTCTTTCCATCTTGCATGTAGTACCCATTTTCATATACATTAATGATCAAATCCTTCATAATAGGATTCAATCTGATCTCTTCACCTGAGCCTGGTTCATCTGCAGAGTTTGTGTAAAATTTTGTTGCCAGTAGTTGCACAACATGCCTTTCTTTCTTCTTAATTGATAGTTTTGTCATCCTATTTGAATTTACCAGTTTGTTGAAGGCCATTGGATCTTTATTCTCCATTTCATCTAGTTTTCCAGGAAACACGAGCCTATTTCCCTCAACTATAAAAGAATTGGATGAATGATTCAATTTGCAGTTATCCCACTTCGGAATAAAACGTCAATTACCCAAAATAGAGTAATTTCTCCTATGTTTTGAGTAACAGTCGCAATCGAGTGCTAATCATGGGATACTAACGAAATTCCTTGCAGGGATAATGGCTTATCACATTAGACCATAAATTTCCAATTATAAGTCTTTAAATAGGTTATTTGGTGGTGCTTACTTGGCATCACACGAATGAATGGTATCCAAACAAGTGTCTTGAGATGATTTGACAGGACATCAATCCTTTCCACATGTGACCCTTGGATTTAACACATTTAATGACATTTGACACGTGATTTTAGGGTGTGATTGAGTGGTTTCAATTTCACCCGCTTTCCCCCCCAAAATGCATCTGATGGCACAACGTGATCCTGAGTTGAAACCGCGGTATTTTTATTGGCCTGCTTTTAAGAATTAACCTCCGCACTAATTCTCTGCCCAATATGATCCTTGACCGTTGATCTAGAATGCCTAAGATCTGTGGCACATTCGGTCCCATAAAATGCACACTTCCGATAGACTTAGCCCCGTCCGCTAGATACGACCTTGTGCTCCATTTTATCACGTCTCTACACCAGTTTAGCCTCTTGCTAAGTCCCAAAACTTGGATTTCATCTAAAAATTGTTTTAGTGATAACATGGGCTCCAATTGGTAATGTTATCCTCCCTGCGAGGTAGAAAAGAATAGTGGACCCTATGCCTTATCCATTGGAGCTTCTCTCACAATAGGTGTGTACTATACCTTGACCTGTCGCCAATGTCCATTGAAAACTAAATTATGCACACCACTTTTACTTGGAGGCTGAACATTTGATATACTACTAACATATAACCGAACACTTTATTTGGAGACCTAAACTTGAAAATGCTTGATCCACAAGCTTATTCACACCTACCTATCCTAACTACTGAAATGAACTTCCAATCAAGTGAAATCATAATGCCAATGCAGCCATGCCAGCATTTTATCCATTGTTTGTTTACTTTGCACATGCTTGCTCCAAAGACTGTTTACTGGTAATCTATTTGAGAATCTATTTATGAATTCAAATCTCATAATTTCAAAAATATAGGGACTATTTACTGTTTATAACAAAACTGCAAATGGATCTTCCAACACATGCATAAAACAACAATCATGTTTCACTTTTTCCACTGCATTCTTGCTTTCATGTGATTTACCCTGTTGATTGCCACCAAGAGGCTGAAAACTGTGCTGAGATTGCTGGAAATAACAATCCATGCTCGAAGAGGCTTGAGTCATATTTTTCCCATGTGGAAATGGGTTCGTTAACACAACAGGTTGTTGTTGTGCCAATAACTTTTGGGCCTTTGCAAGTCGAGGGCACATGTGAGTCAGGTGGTCCTTCGTGCAAAGGTTACATAGATACTTTGACTTTCTCTTCTCTATTTTTCACCCACCAACATTTTTGTTGGGTTTCTTATCCCCCTTGCTCTTCTTGTTTTGTTGTTTTTTCTTTCCGTCAGGATGCTGGTTGGCCTTCGGATTCGTCGACTACACACTGTGTGTGTCCAACATTTGGGTAGGGGGAGCAACCAAACCAAAGGTATGGATGGCCGCTGTTTGCTGTATCGAAAATTGTTGCAATTGATTTGATAGCTGATCAGTGGGCTTCGCTTGTGCTGAACCAACTATACCATCAGCATGTGATCCAAACTTGTGTCTGGCCTTGTCAAGGATGGGCAGTGGCACATCTGGTAAAATATCATAGAGTAAACCAGACTGAGAGTATATTAGTTCAAGCTGTTGTGATCTCATTATCACCTCCTCCTCTGAAAATATTCCCGACGTTGCAACGTCCTTGGATAAATGGGGTACCAAAGACTTCAGGAACCATTCCAACAGGAAATCTGGTGGGACCTGTAACTTAATCAAACTCTTCTAAAGCCGCCATTCTCGGATGTGATCGGAGATATGATCAACCTTCATTTGCTCAAAGTTGGCCAACAATTTGGTGTTGAAATCGTATCTCACTAGTAGTTGGAAATGGTTTAGGAAAACCATCACCAAATTGCTAAAGTAAGAGTATCTTGAGCAGTCGAGCTCGATCACTAGTACATATTGTAAAAGTTTCGACATTCTATTTGCAGTGTTATGGACAAAATTGGCCATACTGTCGAAAAATAGAGGATTTTTTTTTTTTTTTCCATATTGCCCGATAATGTCGCTATTGCCACGTTGACATCTCTCTTGCCACATTGTCGTCTCTCTTTCCATGTTATCATCTCTCTTGCCACATTTTCTACATAGTCATCTCTCTTGCCACGTTTGTGGCATAATCGTCTCTCTTTCCACATTTGTGAAGATAGTTGTCGCAGTTGTGACATTGTGGAAACTAGGTTTTCCCCCTCCAACAATCACCTAGTATTTTGATCAAGTCAACTTTGATTTGTTCAATGATCGTTAGAATTGTGACATTATAAAAACTATAAATATGTTGCATTTTACAGATGTTGCGACAAGTTTTTTATAATAACGACACTTCAAAAAGGGTTTGCAGGTCTTCTCGGTTAGAGTAAAAATATTAAAAGACATTTTACTAGGGCTCTTCTCGTTTCGTTTTAATTTTCCGATCAGTCGAATTTTAAAGGAAAAAACTATTAAAATACATTATACTAGGGCTAGAGTACATAATGGGAAACGATGACCTATGAATGGGGCCAACGTTGATTTTTTTTTTAAATGTTTCTGTTTAAAATCATACATCCTTGACTCTTGAAACCCTCCCATACCGTCAAGGCACGTGTCTAGTCTAACCATGTCAAATTTCGATGCGTACAGGCACATATTGAAGAAATTGCAACGTTGGCCCCATTCACTACTCACTATGCGGGGTCGGTGCATGACATTTTTGGTGGTTGAATTGGAAATTCCATGACATTTCAAGAGAGTTCCAACAAAGTTTCTACAGATGGAAACAACGACATTTGACAGTGAGACGCCCATTATGAGCGTTGTTGCAAACATGGATGATCTCAAAGATTATGTGGTCGGGACATAATACATCCTTGAGTCTTGAAACCCTCCCATACCATCAAGGTATGTGTCTAGTATAACCATGTCAAATTTCGATGCATATAGGCACAAATTGAAGAAATTTCAACGTTGACCCCATTCACTAGTGCTCACTATGTGGGGTCGGTGCATGACATTTGTGGTGGTTGAATTGGAAGTTCCATGACATTTCAAGAGAGTTCCAACAAAGATTCTATGGATGGAAACAACAACATTTGAAAAATATGAGACACCCCATTATGAACGTTGTTGCAAACATGGACGATCTCAAAGATTATGTGGTCGGGACATTAAACATCCTTGAGTCTTGAAACCCTCCCATACCGTCAAGGCATGTGCCTAGTCTAACCATGTCAAATTTTGATACATACAGACACATATTGATGAAATTTCAATGTTGCCCCCATTCACTGCTCACTATGCGGGGTCGGTGCATGACATTTTTGGTGGTTGAATTGGAATTTCCATGACATTTCAAGAGAGTTCCAACAAAGATTCTACGGATGGAAACAACAACATTTGACAAATATGAGACGCCCCATTATGAACATTGTTGCAAACATGGACGATCTCAAAGATTATGTGGTTGGGGCATCAGACATATTCCTTGAGTCTTGAAACCCTCCCATACTGTCAAGGCATGTGTCTATTCTAACCATGTCAAATTTCGACGCATACATGCACAATTTGAAGAAATTTCAACGTTGGCCCCCTTCACTGCTCACTATGCAGGGTTGGTGGAAGAAATTTCACTATGCTCATTCACCTTCAAGGCAAGCCTCATTCACTATACTCACTATGAGACATTCATTATATTGAACATTGATGAAAACATGGATGATCTCAAATATTTTGGGACATTAAACATCCTTAAGTATCGAAACCCTCCCATACCTTCAAGTCAACTATCTAGTTTAACCATGTCAAATTTTGATGCATATGGGAACAGATTGAAAACATTTCAACGTGGTCTCATGGAATGATATGATGGGTGGATATATCCAGCAAGGGTAAGACAACAAGTTCTTGGTATGTGAAAGAAAATGCATTGTGTAGGTGTGAAGCTCGACCATATAACCTTGTCTACTATCATTGGTGTTTGGTCTAACCTAAATGATCCAAAGCGGAGCAAGAATCTTCATGGTTACATCATCAAAATTGGGTTTGAGGTAGATGTCTTTAGAATGTATTCCAAATGTGGAACATTAGAGCATGCACTTAAATTGTTAGGCCAAATTCCAGAGCCATATTTGGGAGCATGGACTGCATTAATAACACGATATGCCCAGCATAACATTGAAAATGAAGTCCTCTAGCTCATTCAACAAATGCAACAAGTTGGTTTGAAATCAAACAATATAATCCTTTCTAGTGTCCTCAAGTCATGTTCCAACCCAAATGACCTCGAAAATGGCAGCCAAGTCCATTCCTATATCATTAATGCTGGACACAAATCAGATGTGACTGTAGGGAATTCCTTGGTTGTTATATATGCCAGATGTGGCAGCATAGTGAGTGAAAGTCTAATGTTTAATGGAATGCGTGAACCAGACATAATATCATGGACTGTTATAATTGCATGAAACACCCAAAATGGAAGTGGAGATGAGGCATTGGAATAGTTTTTCCAAATGCAAGGGTTGGGTATGAACATGGACTTGTTTCTTGTTGTCAATGTTCCCCATGCATGTGCTATTCTAGGAGCTGTAAAACCTGGCAAACAGATTTAGGCTCTCATTATCAAAATTGGATTAGAGTTAGAGGTCTTTGTGGGAAATATAGTCATTGATTTGTATGCCAAATGCAGTGATATAGATGATGCACACAAAGTTTTTGAAACTGTGATTGTACATGATCTGGTATCATGGAATGCCATTTTCATTTTAGTGATTAGGATATTGTGTTATATAAATAGCCATATGATATTGATAATTATTTATTAATCATAATCAAGGGGGCACGTTCCTTTGCATGTCTCAACTATTTCCTAGTGTTCCTTTCTCAAAGCAAGTGATTAATGTACTTTCTCTATGAAAGATATCCTGGAGAGTGTGTTCAACCCACATTCTTTTGTCTCTTGATATTAGTTTACCTGACTTTTTTATGTTGCATACAACACTATGATGGAGCTGAGGATTTACATTCGACATGACTATGTATATTTCTCCCCACGCTCCAGATGCATACATCGCTTTTTTTGCGGGCTATCTCTTCTAGATGCAGACATCGATTTTTTTTGGGTACCTCTGGCAGAGTATATAAAGGTAGTGGCAGAGTATATAAAGGTTGTTGTTCCATCAATCCGAGTAGAATTTAGAATAATATATGTAATGGTAGAATGTAGAATTTAGAATAATAAATGTGGGCTAAGTTAGTGGAAAACTTACCATATGCATCTTATTATTCTCTAAACCCTGTTTATGCAAATTGAGAGGGTAGAAACAAAGACCTGCCAAAAGCTATACTAACAATTAATTTACATTTTGTCCATAGAAAGGCAACAACAATGAGGGAAATATGTAGTATTTTACATGTTGTTATTAAAAAAAAAGATATTTTAGATTGTCAGTTTACATTTGATAAAATAGTTTATGTTTGTTTGCTAGAAAAATCTCAGTTAAATTCATAAACAGATCTCTATTCATGCATATCTAACTAAAATATAACTTTATTAACTGTTAAAGGATAACCATAACATAGTGAAGATCTATGTATAATGTAGTAATAATTAAATAATGATTAACCTATACACTATAATATAAATCTATAACATGGTAAATATAACATAATTATTAATATAATAGGTTGTATACACTTGTTAATATAATGTCTATTATATTATGTTTGGTATTTAGATAATCAAGGATAAATTTTGAATTCAACCAGGATATATGGACACTACTTATTTTTGGGATTTTTCAACAAGGCAGGGACTAGCTGCTTAGCAACTATTTCCCTTGTTTTCTTTATTTTTACCCATTTTTAAATGGTTAGGCTACTTTCTTTTTTGACCATTGTGTAACCTCTGACTTTTGTGATTATCAAACTGATTTTTGAAATTTCAATATTGTTTGGTTGTGGATGGTGTAACAGTACAATTTTTATTGAATAATAAATGGTATTATGGTTATTTAGTTAGCATTATAATTTGTTGAAATTTTGTAATATAAAATTATGTTCTATTTCAAATTTTTAGAAATTCCACTAATTAAATTTCTTTTTTAACATGTTTATTGGGAAAATGAGCCCTAGGTGATAGGTTTTTCAAGGATGATTTATTGTTAGATTTCGGTCATTGGCACATCTTGGAAATTGAGGATGGACACTCATCAAAATATGAACATTCCTTATTCCTACAATTTTCTTTCGTGTCGAGTCATGTTTTCTCTGTTCTACTGTAGTTTTTATGCGTCTCTATTGAGATCCCTTTAAAGGGAAGGGTATATGATGTATTTTGTTTAAAAATTGTGCTCTCATGTGAGCTCAAACAACAGTTGTTCTGCTTTTACAGTCTTGGGGATTGTTAAGGAGAAACATTTGGACATGTTAGCTCATTTAATGTCTGTAAATCACTTCTCACTTGTAGGGAGGGGTAATTTTAGTGGGATTACTCAGTTTTTATCGCAAGGATCTTGATGAAGGATTTTCAGTTGATTTAATGAGGTCTTTTAATCACCTTTGACTTGTAGGGAGGGGTAATGTTAATGGGATTACTCAGTTTTTAGTGCAAGGATCTTGATGAAGGCTTTTAAGACTTGTCTCTCAGCAGTAATTTTGTTTTTATTAATGAAATTATGACTTTTTTTGGAAAAAAAAATAATATAATGAATGTATAGTTACTTTCAAGGTGAAATAGGCTTTCACAAGATGTACAAAAACATGCTTGTAATAACAAAGTAGGTGATGATACATCTCAAAAATGCACTATTTCAATTAATAGTAATTATATTATATAATTAATTTTAAAAATATTATATATTATTATTTCAATTAATAATAATTATATTACATAATTAATTTTGACAATATTATGCATTATTATATAATATGTCCTCTATTTTAAGAGATGATTTGTTCTCAAAGTATTAGTAGAGGGGAGTTGATGTCTAGATGTCTTGTTTTTTTTTTTTCAAATACAACTTAATCCTTCAAGTGCTCCAATTTGAAGATATACTATTGATATTATCATGGGTTAAAGAAATGAGATTGGTAAATATTTCTGTTTTGAGTCTTTTGCGACCATTGTTTTGATCAGAGAATTCTTTCGGATTAATCGCATAGGTTTTTTGATTTTCAATGTTTCGAACCAAGCTAGTGTGGTCCATCATCAGGAAAACATTTGTGAGAAATGAAGGAAAAAGGATATAATAGGTATATAAATACTTGAAAAGTTTTTATAAGGAGCCGACTAATTGAAAATGAAATCAAGAATTATAAAATTTAAGGAATTATAATTGTTTGTTTTAATAATTAATTGTTTGTTTGTTTAATAATTAATTATTTGTTTGTTTATTAATTTTTTAAAATTAATCATATGTTTGTTTATTAATTTTTTTATTTAATAAGAGCTGACTAGAAAATGTTTATAAATTAATATTTAGAATTATTCATATTGGCTAGGGTAGGGATCCAATTTTGACTAATTTTCCATCCATCATCTTTGTTTAGATTATTAGGTTGTTTTTCAATTTCGATTGCTTGTCTGAATTTTCTATTGTGACAGTGATCTATCTTGGCAAGGATTTTGGTCTCTTCAATACAAATGTGATGTTTAGTTTTATCTGAGTGTTTTGCGAGAGCTGAGGGACGAGTGCGATTTTTTTTGATGTCAGCAGCATGTTCTTGAATCCTAATTCTAAAGGAACGACCTGTTTCTCCTATGTATTGTTTACCACACGAACATGGGATCATATAGACGCCTTTATGTTCAATGGGATCAACAAAGTCTTTGACTGACCTAAGGGAATTTCTAATAGTATTTAGGGGTTTGAAAGTTGCCCCAATGTTTTTCTTCTTTAAAATCCTCGCAAGTTTGTCTGTTGTTCCTTGTATGTAGGGTAAGTAAACCTTAGACACATCATTATTTGTTTGTTCTTTATTCCTAGGTGTTTTGGTGGCATTTTGAAAGGCTTTCGTTACCTAATGTTTTTTATAGCCATTATTTTTAAATACATTGAGGAGATGATTTTTCTCTTCCTCTAGATGTTCATCATCAGAAATTCTGAAGGTTCTAGTGGCCAAGGTGTTTATAACACCTAGTTTTTGGGAGGGGTGATGATGGGAATCAGCATGAAGGTATTGTTCAGTGTGGGTTTTCTTCCTATAAACTTGATGGGATAAGGATCCATCAGGTCTTTTTGTGACTCTAACATCTAGAAAAGGAAGACTATCATTATGTCAACCTCCATAGTGAACTTGATGTGATCGGATTGTTTATTAAGGTGAGTCACAAATTCATATAATTTGTCACAACCATGGGGCCAGATGACAAAGGTATCATCAACAAACCTATTCCAGTATTTAGGTTTGAAGTGTGAGGAGTTTAGGGCATTGTTTTCCAAATCTTCCATGAATAAATTGGCTATGATGGGAGAGAGGGGGGATCCCATAGAGACCCCAAGCTTCAAGTAAAATTGTTTTCATTGTGTAAGGTTTGATTCACCATAGGTTCATTATTTTTTAGATGATTTTATGATACAATTTTTGAATTCCTTTTATAAATTGCAATTCCAAGTGACATTGGAAATTTGATCTTTGGAATGTAAGGATACCATTATTTTTTTTTATAGTAATCTTCACATTGGAAATTGAATGATTAATTTGATGACTCTTATGATTAGAACAATGATAAGGTATCTTTGTTACTTGCTTTTTGATCTTGATAATAAGAATATTTTTCAATGGTGACATTTTGATTAATTATGTAAAGGTATATTTATTTGTAGTCTCAACCTTTGAAATCATACTTGATTCAACTGTAGAAATTTCATCTAAAACTAGGCAAACACAACCACAAATCAGATTTCAACCTCCAATAAAACTTCAACAGACTGTGTTTTATGCGCAGAAATACAAATGACTAAGATTAGAAACTTAGCAGTGGAAAATAAATGAACAATGGACAACATTGAATCACATTTAACACATATTTTATGGGCAATTCCCTTGGAAAAACCCACAAGGGGAAAACCAGTCAAGGAGATTTTTTTTCTTATTGAGCTTATAGGAAAATTATGAATTTACAACAACAATATTTTTAGCATAAAACTTAGTACTTATCTAGAAAAATGTGTCAACAGTCCACATAGATTTATGTGTTTTCTTCTTATTGAGCTCATAGGAAAATTCTGAGTTCACAACAATAATATTTTTAGCATAAAACACTTAGTACTTATCTAGAAAAATGTGCCAACTGTCCACATAGATTTATGTGCCAAGTCTACCTTGAAAAACATACCAAATTGTTGTACGACATGTATGACACTATACCATCAATACAACAACAAACTATGCCTCAAAAATTGTGCCCAATCTTTGTTGTATGATACTTGTATGGATTTATTTCAACAAAGTTCCTTGGAATTCGTGTCAAACTTTAGTTGAATGGATACCTTGATTTCTACCTCCTTATGCTTGGATAATTCCTACCATTTAACTATAAGGATCTCATTAGTTTCCCTCTTTCTTGTCCACAAATTTAAAACATTTCTTCTTGATAACCTCTAGCCTCCATTTTGGGATAAAACCTATTGATTTCCAATAAACGTGTATTGCCTCTAAGACAAACTTAACAAATGTAAGTCTACCTCCCAAAGTGAGCCATCTATTACACCACTACTTGGTTCTAGACTCAATCTTATCAATCAACCAAAATTAGTCTCCTTTATTGTATTCAGTTGGTTTTAGCTGAAAACCCAAGTACTTGAATCCTTCTTGGAAGGCCACTATTTGAAAACAAATTATTTTTAGAACAACTCTTGTTTTCTCCTCCTCTACCCCATTAGGAACAATTGAAGATTTGTAGAAAAACTGTTGTTTTCTACTCCTCTACCCCATTAGGCACAATTGAAGATTTAACATATTAACTTCCATACCTATAACCGTACTGTACATATCCAAATCTCTTTAAGGTTTAGTACATCTCTTCTGGACCCATCACAAAAGAGAAATACATCATCAAAAAAAGGTATATCGAGTCAAGAAAAATGAACTGCCTATATTTATACCTCCCAAAGATCCTGTTCTTTTGGCCTCTAAAATTAATCTTCTCAATCCTTCTGGAATCTGTAGTAATCAAGAACAAAAGGGGTGACATTGGGCACCCTTTCTTTAAGCCTTTGAATGGATAGAAAAACTATGATGTCAAGCCATTAATTAGTGAAATATGGAATGTAATAATATCATATATAATGCTCTCTATATTTCTATCTCTTAATAGTGGAAAAAGGGAAATGGGAATAATCTCAATGGAGAAGTACTACTATCTACACCAGATTTGATCAGTACCAGGTTGTGTTAAACTGTTGAATATGCAATATGAAGAAAGGATCACAACAGAATGGATATGTCTCAATGGTGTTAATTAGTGCCATACCTAAGCATCACCAATCATAGCTCGACATGCAATGGGATTTAGAGTAATAGGAATCATCAAGTAAGTGATCTATAGGTCATAAGTCATAGTGGATTCATAAATTCCACTCATTTCTTCATCAATTGATAAATCCAGTATTACTTGTACATGATATAAAACACCTCCTTGATTTCACCAAGATATTATCGAGAATATATACCATTAGAAACATTTCCACACTAAGAACACATATTCTATTAGTGTACATTACATGTGTTAAGCCCATAGAGAAAGGGAAAGAACTAAGACTGAACTAAACTCAAGCTATTACTACAACTTATTAGGGAAAGACCTTAAAACCACAGACTAGGGCAAGCTAATTATTCCAATTTGTCCAATTTGTCCCAATTATTCGAATCCACCTTGTCTCCAAAGATGAATTTATCTGACTTGAAGATGTATACATGGTTACTAGATCAAACACTGCCCATGGTCTTGGAATATATGTTTTTTTTTAATTTTTTGGACTTGGGGAGTTTTTTAAGGTGGTCATTTTTTTTGAAGGTTAAGGGGGCCTTTGCACTTCATGTTCCCAACCCATAGAATCGTCCTTGCAAGAGACTAATACCAAGCTACATAATGGAAAAACTATATTGTGGGACATTATTACTTAGTTTAATGAGAAAGTCACATCTTTATAGAAGTATAACAATGAAATACCCAATGATATTACTTGATTGTAGGACACTAAATCCAATATTCCTAATGCAATTGATTGATTACATGATACTAATGGAATACCTCAAAATGAAGTTAGTTCTTTGTATAAAAATACTTCTAGTCTTCTTGAGAAGAATATTTTACACAAGAAACTAATATCCAAGTTCAAGATGAGATCAATTCAATATATAACTATATTCCCAACTTTGTCTAGGGATTAACAATTGCATATAGCCTTTTGAGAATACATGTTGTTGTAGAAGTTTCTGAGGAGCTAAGATGTCACCATATCTAGATACAAAATGAAGAGGATAGAAGACTTGGAGATCACTTGAGTTTGTTTTATGTCCTTCCTTTAGTGCATCCCAAAGAATTTGATGGACATAAGAAACAAAGCCACTTTATTTTTCTATGATTACTTCAATCTATTCTACCATATTTACCAACCCAAGATCAACCCTTGCAACTAGTATCTCCTTGAAAAATCTTGAAAACCTAAGGAAGGATTGAGAGTGATCATCCCCTTCCCTTGTTTTATCCATCTTAACTCATTGAAGCATTCAAGGTTTTCCTTAATGGTTAAGAGTGGCTATCCCCTTAAGGCTTTTCTTGGCTAGGGTTTAGTTCTAGGGGTTAGAAGTGGCTATCCCCCCTAGGGTTTAAAACATAGTTGTCTTGATCTTGTGCTAGTATCTCTTGAAGGGATAGGACGAAACCTAGTGTTTATGAGGGGATAAACTCTAGGGTTTTCTCTCCTAGGAGGTTGACCTAGGCTTATGAGGTGATAATCCTATGATAGATTTTCAAGTCTTATTTTTCCCTCGGTCTCCATTGAAGCGCTACATTAACTCCATATGCCCAATGAAAAGACATTGATCTTGAGACCTCCAAGTACTTTCTTCAATAGTCTAAAGCTACCCAAACACATTTTTCTCGGACTTCACTCTCCACATTGAGATTCCTTGCCCTAAGTGCTGACAATCTTAATTGAGGGAAACCCCCTTCAGTCAAGGGAAAGCTAGATTGAAGTGAAAGAGGGTTGGTGAGGTGACAGGGGCCTTCCCTCTAAGTTACACATGAATTCACTTGAGATTGCAGACTTTAGCTCAAAAATTGTGAGTCCGTGTGATAACACACTCGAGAGATATCCTAGTGATCCCAAGCCTTATTAGACAAGACCCCCTTTACCATTGGAATTTAGTCCTCCTCCTCAACCAACCTTGCCTAAGACCGATGATATAGATTTAAATATTGATATGGCTAGTATCTTAACAAAGGTTAATGTACCTGTCCCTCTCAGTATTGATATTGTATATATTTTTTTTAAATACCTACAACACAATCGCTATTGTGACGTCTTGGAATGTTGCTCCCATAGAAACCATGTCGGAGCTGATACCTCTTAACATCGCTCTTGCCAACTCCAAGACCGATGATATAGATTTAAATATTGATATGGATAGTATCTTAGCAAAGGTTAATGTACCTATCCCTCTCAGTATTGATATTGTATTTTTTTTTTTTAATACCTACAACACAATCGCTATTGCGACGTCTTGGAGTGTCTCTCCCATAGAAACCACATTGGATACGATACCTATTAACGTTGCTCTTGCTAGCTCCAAGACTGATGATATAGATTTAAATATTGATATGGCTAGTATCTTAGCAAAGGTTAATGTACTTGTCCCTCTCAGTATTGATATTGTATTTTTTTTTTAAATACCTACAACATAGTTGTTATTGCAACATCTTGAAGTGTCACTCCCATAGCAACCACGTCAGAGATGATACCTCTTAACGTCGTTGTTGCCACCTCCAAGACGTCGGTCTTGAAACCTCCAAGAGTGTCGCTCCCATAGAAACCATGTCGGAGATGATACCTCTTAACATCGCTCTTGCCACCTCCAAGACGTCGCTCTTTCCACCTCCAAGCCGTCTCTCTTGACACCTCAAAGATGTCTCTCTTGCCACCTCCAAGATATTTCTTTTTCCACCTCTAATATGTTGGTCTTGCCACCTCCCAATTGTCTCTCTTTCCAC